>APFE030273839.1:0-15617 GCA_000404065.3 Pinus taeda | reverse complement strand
CCTCTCCCCCCTCCTCTCTTGCTACCTGTCCGTCCTCCTTTTCCTCCCCCCCAAACCTTAGCCTTCCCGCCCTTGCATCTTCCACCTCTTCCCCCTCCTCCTTCTCTCTATGATTCTTCTCTTACTCTACCTCCTCAATCTCCCCTCCCTTTGCCTGCCTCTTCCTCCACCCCTTCCACCTCCTCTCCCTCCCTTTTCCTCCTCCCCCACCTCTCCCTTTGCCTCTCCCTCTTCCTCCTACCCCTTCCCCTCTTCCTCCTCCTCCTCCTCCACCTCCGCCTCTTCATCCTCCTCTTTCGCCACCTCCCAGTCCTCCTCCCCTTCCTCTGCCTCCTCTCCCTCTTCCTCCTTGGCTTCCTCCCTCGCTTCTACGTCCTCCTCCTCTCGTGCGTCCTCCCCGTTGGCCTCCTCTCCCCCCTCAGCCTCCTCAACCTCTGCCTATTTCCTCCTCCTTATCATCCTAAGAAAAACAAAAAAAAATAAAATAATTACATATCATTTAATTGACTCTATTTATACTAGTTAGGATACTTACATATTTTCATATTATTTTACAGTGAATGATAATTCAGTTATCAATACTTGAATGTTAATCCCACAAATAATCTAAATAAAAAAATGCAATATAAATAATTAATTATATGTTCTCAAATGTAATTGCAAATGGCTTCCTCGACATTGGAGCAAATCAAGTTAGGGTGCCCCAAACACAAAATTACAAAAACATTCTATGTAAGACCAATACCTTCCCAATTAAGATGTATTTCTAATCTAATTACAATTGATCACCATTATACCAGAACATATCGATCTTTCGAAATTGTAGCCATTCAGCTTTTCTTGTTATTTGTGTTTAAATCTCAAAAGAAAATTTAATTGCCTAATGATAGGTGAGGAGACGAATATTGATATGAAATGTGTGAACAAAAGTATAATGGGGCAGTAAAAGTATAAATAAATGCTATCCATAGTTGCGGAAAAATAATTATAAACAGGACTTTGAAACAAGTGCTCAGCATCTCAAATGTGAGAATAAAATTATCCATAAATGCTATTCATAGATGCTGAAGGAATTATCCATAGATGTTATCTATCAAAACAAGGAATAATAGAGAGAAGATGTCCTTGTAGGTAGAGGACCACTGTTATAGGTGTTTCATTTTCATGTGGATGAGAAATTATAGGTCCTCCTCACATATCAAATCCCGTACACCGAGATTTATGTATATTTATAGGCTTACGATGTGCAACAAGATTTGACTTCTAGTATTACAGAGAGATTTAGTCGAAGTTAAGTGAGTTTATTTGTACAAAAAGATTTATACACTCAAGCTATAAAGCAAAGGCAAAGATTTGCCTTACAAGATTTGATATGGCTAGTATATGTATTACAACAATAATTTGAAATGTAGTTTAATAATATTAGAGATCTTGTAATTAGCTTTAAAATTTATAAAATTGTAATAAATAGTCAAGGTGAAAATTGTAATTAAGTTGCTAGGTAAATTTATGGAAAAAATTGTGTTGGGATTCAATCAACTAATGAAATAGTCCGATTAAGTTGATAGAAATAAAAACAACTTTAATTCTACAAGCAAAAATAAAGTAGTTAAATGTTATGGATTGATTAAACTAACATAAAACCAATAAAAATTTAATTGAAAAAAGATAGAGAATTATACAAAAATATAATAAGTACCTAAAAAATAATTAAACTGCAAAGTAATTTAATTATTAAACTAAATTAAACCAATTAAACTGCAAAGTAATTTAATTATTAAACTAAATTAAACCAAATTCATCTCAAATTCATGCAACCATTATGGGAAAAATATTGAATGGAAAGTATTACATACGTGTAGCTCCAATTTGTCTCGTAAAAGATGTTGAAAGATTTGCATCATAGTAAATCTCGTCTCTCCTCATTTTTCCACTCCTTTTTCCTTTGAGGTCATCCAAGAAATCAGCATTAACATCCTCCTCCTACGTTGTAGGATGACATGAACACGGTACAAAGAAATAAACACGCGATCAAATTGACAGAAAATAATGATGTATAGACGGAATTCGATGCCATATAAATGGAATTCGATGCTGCAGAGCTTAAAATGTTACCATATATGTGTGGAATTGGATGCCATCCATGCATACGGTCATTGACAAACATACATGCACTGTTTTCTGTCGCCAAAAGCCACGCTCACTGCAAGATCCACAATATCTGAGATTTCTTCACTCATAATATTCATAATCGGCCTTGCCCATTCCACTATTCCCCGCTTTTTTATGGACAATCAATTGCTCCCGCTCCCGCTCCCAGGGACAACACCAAGATATCATCCACCCCATTAACAGACGTAAAGGCAACCTTATTATTCCACATGAGTAATGGTCGCCGCTGTGGGATTGTTCATCACGAACCCTCCATCTCTTCCCACAACTGTTGTTTGCCCATCCATGGACTTAACGGGAATAGACATGTCAAATCCTAGAGAGCACATGGCCGCATGACAGACTTCCCACATACTGAAATTGTAATTCTGCGTGTGCTTTGCACTTGCCTCTGCGAACAGGAACGGTGAGCTGATGGATAAATCATAGCAGGGTATCAGAATCGGGTTCATTATGTCTCTCAATGTTAATGGTCACCCATTGCTACTTCTGAATAGCCCCTGCACAATATGCAGCCGCTGCCTTGAGCCTCAGTATTAACCTGCCCAGTAACCCACATGATGACGACGTTTTAGTATTAACAAGTGTTTCCCCTTTTGTATAATGAAATCCATCGTCTCTTGGGCCAAGTAAAGAGCTCTGTCGTTTTCACCCTTCGCAAATAAGCCACTCCTCTCCCACTTCCTTCAACGACTATATTCCCTTCCCAGGCCCCTTTGAAAGTTTCATAGACTCCAAGGTTTCATGGTTTCCATTATATAAATGGAAGTGGCCATTATCAGAGTGCAACTCGGAGTTTTCATAGTTTCCCTAATATAAATGCAAAGGGCCATTATTAAAGTTCGATAAATTGCTTTCTTGTAATATGCTGCTTTTGTCAGAGAATATGATTTTGTACGAATATTCCTATAACAAACTCCATGGTAATGGAATATGTCAGAGATTATAACGAACTACAAGTTCCCATTACTTGTCATAAATTCGTTTGAATTTTGGATGCTATCCAAGCATCCACTACTTTGGTTACCTGTCACATAGGGCAACCACTACTTGCGCATGTGCGTTTAAATTCATTTCAACGGTTCCATAATACAATATAATACTTATCGTAATGATTCCATGTAGCGAAGTAAAATTATCTTACGATTTCATTTTCCGGTGCAGAGATGCGTTGCTTGTGAACAACATCAAATGTTGTGTACCAAAAGTTCTCCGAGAAATACAGACCTGCAAGAGTATGATAAAATCTGGATTGTCATGCAATATATGTACTAATACTGAATCAGCAAAAGAAAATATAATTAAAGGAATTTTTATACATATTAATACTAAAACAGAAGTTAAAAAATATCGGCCTAGCTTTTGCTTCAAATATCCAAAATAATCTGTACGTTAATATCAACCGCTTTGTTCCATCTTATACCATAAATAATCTGTACGTTAATATCAACCGCTTTGTTCCATCTTATACCATAGTTTGGATCAAAGAAATTTTGTCGTTATAGAGTTTGACCGTGATGAATGGATGTCTGTTTCAATCCAAAAGAAAATAAAAAAACCACATAAAAACATAAATAAAGAAAGTATCATATGCAATGTTCTGGCAAGTCAAGTACCATTATGTATTTCTTTTATGAATATACATTTTGTCTATGTAAAACATAAATAAAGAATGCAATATATGCAAAGTTCGCGCATATTATGTATTTTTTTTGGTGAATATATATTTAATACACCTATATCTTGATGATTTTTTTCCTTATAATCAGTGTGTGAGATTTCAATAGATTTGATCATTATTTTTAGGTATTGTTTATTTTTAATTGAAATTATAAAATTAATTTTAATTTTATTATTAAAGATATTCAAAATATGTTTTAATTATAATTAAAAATTTATAATTATTTTTCAATAATAAAAAATTTAAACAGTAATTTAATTTAGTAATAATAATGAATTCTTATTGAAATTTTTTAAAATATTAAAATAATGTACTTTTTAGTATACTAATTTTTTTTTCTATGAATTGAATTCTAAAATATATATTAAATACTATTAAAAAAGAACACTATAATTAATACAAAATGAAAATAACTAATCAGTTAGATAAAATTATTATGTTTTTAAACACGTTTATTTTAATAAAGAATATATTTTCATTTAAAAAAAATAAAAAATATGATAAAGCTATAAAAAAAAAACCCAAAAATAATAATATGAGAAAATGAAGAAAGAACTAAAACCTATGGACCAATTATTATAATACAATCAACCAACTTCAAAAAATGTAAAAAGAGAAAAGATTATAAAAACATTTTAAGTAGACTCATATACAACCACTAAAATAACTTATGTGTGTGGCTTAACACATTTTTTAAGGTTGTAACAAGTATGCATTTATGTATTTATGTTTAGACGAAGTCATTCTTCTGAGTTTTAGTTAAGCCTAGAATCCAGCTCTATGTCTAAGTATTCCTTGACTCTCCGCAACTATGCTTACTTGGTAAGGGATGGATTTTTAAATCGATAGAAATGAATATTTGAAACTTAAATTTCTTGGAATGTCTAGGTGACTTTTAGTTTCTTCTCACAATATATTTAGACAAGTCTCCTCTTTATTGATAATCTGAAGCAATATTGTCATTAAGCTAAGAGGCTAGTTTAGTAGAGAGGCTTATTCTAAAGCCCTGTATGAGGGGGATTTGTAAGTTTGTTTGTTGGTCGGTCCCCTTTTAAAATAAAATTTAAAATTTAAAATTATGTTTTAAATAGAAAAATAATGTAGCCTATCATAAAAATAAATGAATAAAAGTAAGAAAATATATGAGTATCACTTCTAAATATTTTACTTTTCAAAAATATTTCAACAAGAGATTTAAATAAACTATTTGAAGATCTATCTCAAGTAATTTATGTGGATATGAACTTCATATATACTTATATATAGAAATAATTTTTCTCAAATAAAACATTCTAATGTTGTATATAAAAAACTATTCAATTTTATCAATAAAATATTTTAACAGGAATTAATATGGACAGATACTTAAAAATATATTTAATAATTAAAACTACTTTAATTTGCTTGACAAAATGTCTAGATATACATGTGATGTATGTATAAAAATGCTTATTTGTTCCTATATGTATACTCTATTTATCATTCAAAAATACAATTTAAACACTAAGCAAACACATTGTATTTTACACTATAAAAAAAATTTCACACGAAATTTGATCGGTCTCAGCTCATGTTAAAATTGAAATGTATATTTATTTGACATGCATTTAAATATTGTATAGTTATTATTTTATTAAAAATACTCATATTATAATGTATTTGTTTTATAAAAATTGCTAGAATGTATACCTTTATTTTTTATTTTTTTAAATTACACTTTAAATAGAATTATGAGGTTTAATTCTTTTATTAAAATAGATTTCAAGTTTATAATGTCTATAAAATTGTATATTATAACCATATATATTTATTACAAGAATAAGTTTCACTTAATGCTAAGTAATGTTAAGTCAAGTCAAGTTTATAAATTAGATTTAAGCTTTGTGTTTTAGGCTTATGATTATGCGAGGGAGGGAGGAAGAAAAAGGAGCGAGAGAGATATATGGAGAGTGGGGAATTAGAGAGAGAGTGGCTCAAAGAGAGAGAGAGTGTCAGAAATTGAGATAGATGTTAAGAAAAGGAGTGTCAAGGGGGAGGGAGAATGAGAAAGAGGATGATACATAAAAAGAGAGAGGGAGAGAGAGAGATAGAAATAAATGGAAAGAGGGAAGGAGTGAAAGAGATATAGAGAAAGGGGGAGAGAAAGAGGGAAACAAAGAGAGAGGGAGAGGGGGAGAGAGAGAAGGTGGGAGGGTTATTGAGAGAGAGTTGGGGATATTGAGAGAGAGAGAGAGAGAGAGAGAGGGATATACATAGTGCAAGTGGGAGAGGGAAGAGTGAAGAGAGGCAGTGAAAGTGAGACAAGGATGGAGAATGTGAGAGAGACATTGGGAGAGAGAGACAGTAAAAGAGAGAATGAGGTAGAGAGATAGAGATAGGGGGAGAGAGAGATATAAAAAGAGAGAGAATGAGAGAGGAAGTAAGAAAATGAGAGTGGGAAAATTAGAGAGGGGGAGAGGTGAAGAGTTTTACAGAGAGAGTGAGGAGGATATAATCTCAGAGAGTATGTGAGAGAGACATTATGAGAGTGAGAAAGAGTAATATTGGGAGGTAATGAGAGAGTGAAATAGCAACAGAAATGGGGAGAAAGTGAAAGAATGGTGAGAGAGAGAAGGAGACAGGGGCCAAGGGGGGGGGAAGTAGAAATGGAGCGAGCAAGAGACAAAGAGATAGTCAGGTTGAGATAGGAAGAGAGAGAGGGAGAGGGGGAAAGGGAGAGTAAGACACAGATAGAGAAGGTGATATATTGACAAAGAGATATAGAAAAGGATAAAATTTCACAGAGAGAGTGAGAGAGAGACATAGTAAGAGTCAGACATAATGATTGAGAAACAATGTGAGAGAGAGACAGGAGTGAGAGCTAATAGCCAGAGTTATAGGGAGTTGGAGAGAGAATGAGAGAGGGAAAAAGGTATGGATTGAGGGAGGGCCTATTTTGACCTTTCAACATTCTTTCAGAATATATTCATACAAATTTTTCATTTATTAACCATCTGAAGTAATATTCTCATTGGCATTTATTGCAGAAAGGATTTTTTGAACTAGCATCTCCCATCTTTGCTCATGAATCTCTATTCCCTAACTCCCATGATGAGAACCATGAATTTATGTTAAAACCTTTGGCATGTTGAATCTTCAAAATTTTTGTTATTTTCCACATAGAATTTTCAGAGATGAGGAAGAGGACAAGGGGGATGTACTTTGTTTGAATCGATCATTGAAAATTGTAAATGAGATGAAAAACAACTCTATGGTTTCATTTGATTCGTTTGATGCTAACTCTAGTTTTCATAGATTTTATTTTCATTGAGTATTACTTCCCATGATTTTATTTTCATGGTAGGATAGGAATCTTTTCTATATAATGTATTATTGTTTACGTTGTTTGAACATATCATTAACAATTTTAAATTAGAAAGGGAAAAAATAGGGTTCTATTTAATTTATATGTTTATAAACAATGGTTTTTTTTTTAATTTCACTGTGTAGCAAACATTTTCCTTTTGGGAGATATTTAGTTTTCTTTATAAAAAAAAACTCCTTTGTTTCAATATCATTTTATCTATCTTATGTAAATTTGTGTGGTTGAATATATCTTTTTCAAAGGAATAGCCTTACATGGTTAATGATTCTCTAGGTCATATATATGATTACACACCATGAAATGCCTACTGTGTGGACCTTTTCTTAGAAATTTATTTATTTTAAATCATGTTTTTACTTGGTTTATTTTCTATACATTTATCTCATTGAACATGTGTGACTCTATGGAGGAATATTTTTCTAGTTATTTATTTTACCCTAAATGATATTTGTGTAAACATATTCAGACCATTTTTTGTAAGTAACACTTGAAGATTTGATGTTGAGTAATATTTATTTTCATATTTTTAATTGAATATATTACAAATATATCATAATGATATCGATTCCCTTTCAATGAAGAATTCGTCGTTTGCATTTTACTTTTGTTTTCGAGGTTGTAGTTTTTTAACAACTTTGTTTTTTTCATTTCCGCTAAAACTTTATAGGATACACAATATAATTTATTGTGTAGGTGAGCAAACCTAGATCTACCCTAAATCCACATCAAATATTTCGAGGTGCAAGCCTCTTTTGTGGCTGCAAAACTTGGGGAAAGCTTTGCAACTAGAAAGGTGTAATCAATATATTAGCTTAATAGATTCAAATTTAAGATGCATCTAGGATTTTTTTTACCATATGTATTATAAGGATTGTATGGATGTTTATAAAGGATGAATTGATGTCTCATACATTTAATATTAAGTTATATAACTATGATAATGTTAAGGGTGTTGAATATAATTGTGTTTATCACATAAAATCATATAAATAATATGATTAATATTGATACATAGAAAGAAATATTGCTCATATTTGTTTTACCTACAACATTAAATGGTGACCAAAATGCATAAACTATTACAAAATTTTAGATAATATTGTTTAGTTTTAAATAAACTATTAATGATTAACTTTATATTTTATTATTTTGAAATTATAATTTCAACGATACTCATGAATTTTGGATTGAAGTAAATGATCAAAATTATAATTCAAATAACAACATAAATAACTAAGAAGATATTTTCTTTACCTTCTCTTCACCAAAAATGTTGAAAATGTAGTTGTTATTTATTTTAGAGAAGAGGGATAAAATAAAGGGTTTTGTTTGGTATTATATTATTTTGCACTAACATAAATATATTTCAAGACAAAATTCATCGTTTAAAGAAAGGGTAGAAAATTCATTTCTATGTTGATATTTCAACTAAACTAGATTTATGACTAGTTTAAAACAACAAAGTGGAAAATAACTTTCATTACCTCAAACAATCCCTACATTTCACTTTGTAGGTGAAGATGCATGTTTACATCTCTATTAATCCCTCTACAATTTTATCCATTATACATAGATATATTATTGGTATCAAAGATAGATATATGATTGGTAAACTCTCTCTTTCTGCAACTTCTATTGGTAGCAGGCAGATATCTGGTGACAACGCATAATCAGTGGC
Source organism: Pinus taeda (assembly GCA_000404065.3). NCBI lineage: Eukaryota > Viridiplantae > Streptophyta > Pinopsida > Pinales > Pinaceae > Pinus > Pinus taeda. Next base: position 6,722 of record APFE030273839.1, on the reverse strand, counting down.
CATTGAGTTCAAAGATCCATAGTCTCCTAGAAGTTTTACACCACTCAAAAGATTTTGTTTTTTTAATTCTTGGTGCAATCAAGCATAGTATATAAATGAAAGCACTAGATAATAAGTTACTAGCTCGCCAAATAATTTTTAAGAACTTCTCTATATCTCAATGAGAATCTTCTATATTTTCAATGATGGTATATCTTATTTATATCCATATATCTATGAATATGAAACCATACACATTAGTGTTACAATTCATGGAATGAAATAATCACATGTGTAGCTAAATGTTTGAAAAATATTCTTGAGACAAAGATCAAAATAGTACCCTTGAGAGCATAATTAAATCTAGCTTCTACTAATTACGCATCTCCCTTATACGAGGATGTAGATCACCAATCATGCAATCAATATATTTTAATATTTAATTCCATTTATTGATATTATATTTTAAAAAGTTTTTATAAAAAATATTGAAAGGTTGTTGATCTCATTTTCTCAATGTTGCACTTATCCATACTTCAATGATTAATGACATCATAAATGAAACTAGAAATGGGTCGGTTCCTATATATGATAGATTTTTTTAGTCTATATCTTGGTTTCATAAGAGTACAAGGGAAATTTTTTATTTTAGTGGCATGTTTTTACAAGCTTCCAACAAAACATGTATAGTCTCGAACATTATTTAAATAAAAAAATATTAAAAACATAAATTTAATTTATAAATTTTATGAGAATGTTAATGTGATTGTAGAAATTATTTTTAAACTATCTTTTTTTAATTATGCATTATATTTATGAAATTTTGAATCCAATTGATATGTCCATTAAGCTTTATAACAAGTTATATATTTGAATCCAAAAGTTGTTTTGCAAACATAAAGTGAATATATTGAGAATTGCATCCTTCTTTTCAATTATATATCCAAATCTTAACGTCGCAGATGCATATTATTTGTCAATCCACATATGTATATATATATTTTTAAATACTTGTGATTTTGTTTTTTACTTTTTTGCAAATTTAAAGTAATATATAATTGAAAACCTTTCATCGTTTAGTTTCTTATCATTCTCTAATCCAATGAATGCTTGTAACAAGTTTAGCCCCTATTTATGTCATTCCATTCAGTTGTTTAGTCATTAACATTTTCCACATGTATCATTATTTATAAACTAGTGATCTTTCTTGGATGGCTATAGATGTTTTTTTTCCTTTTTTGTTAATTTGAGAACTTTAATTATTTCATAATATTACATTGGTTTATATAATTTTCTATGATCCTATTGTCCTCACCCATACCCTATTTCCTGGCCAGTAGGTAATTACTAAAAATTATAGCCAATTACCAAAAATAATTTTTTAACTAGAACAAAAAAGACACATTATATTATAATACCTTCACTATTAAGATGCTCTTAGATACAATTACAAATAATATTAATTTATAGGGGCACTATGATCGAGTTTGGACCATGGTGATGGAGGAGGCCTAATGTCACAGTGGATGTGCTTCACCATATAGCCTGTATCCCTTCGAAGTGATCCAATTTATGTTATAAGAGCCATTGTACCCTTTCCATGCTAGCCCAATAATCAAGAATATATGAATGGTTTCTTTACAACTCATTGATGACACTAACAATTGTATTCTTGCCTTCATGTCAGTCTTTGTTGAGTTTCTCCATAGGTTGGGTGATATGTCGAAATTGACTAATAAGGTTGTATTGGGAGGAAATAAGTCCTAATTAATAAGGGTGTGTGCTAGAATGGGGTAGAGGGTCTCACCATGTCCCAAATCTCCCACAAGTTGTCATCCTTGTTGATCCCTATCTGCACTTCCATTTCTAGCTCTACCTCATTGATAAAGCATTGCACTCCAAGCTATATAAAAATATTTCTTACAAACCAAACAACTATTTCCACAAAAGAAATCAATACACCTAGATAGAACACCCCCATAACCCAAATATGTACATTGTAGACATATATAAGTGGTTAGGGATAGCATTCACAACATAAGACGATAATCACACCAAACCCTCCATCTAAAAAGTATAAACTCAAGGTCCTTATAAAACGAGGACAACCACTTGATGCTAGATGAGTCTCTGTATTCTAGTCCACCCACTACAAAATTCGCCCCATCACCAAAACATAAACTTTGGACTAAACCAAAACCTCGCAAACAATCATAATATTAATCAAGAAAATAAAGATCCAATGTCCATGGTTAATTAAGAATAAGGTCAATACTAATGAATTATGGTAGTTCTTAACTGCCACCAAGATGAATACATAGATGATGAGATCAAGACATATTTAGTGAACTTAGCTTAGTGATGTATAAACCATTGACATACCCCTCTGTGAAAAATATTTCCTGGTACCTCTTATTGTTTCTCTAGTGTGTATCATTTGACCAAGAGAATTATTTTTTCTACCACCTAGCATTGTAAAACCAAAAGGAAACTTATTTTAAAGAGTCAAATGAGTCCTTTGACTAGACAAGATTGGAATGATCCTAGCATCACCTTATACCTTATATAATTTGGTATTTCCCATATTAATTCTCAGTTGTTCCCTAATTTGAGCACGCAAATCCCCAAGTCCCATGCCTGAACCAATGCAGTTACTCCCACCCCCATCATCTTGTTGAAAGTAATAAAAAATCATCTCATCCATTAACGTAAATTCACATGTTCTTACATGGCTTGGGGGTGTCAAGACAACCATCCTTAATTATAATTAAGGTCAAGTTAGTGGCAAGAACCTCCGTGAGCCTCACTTCGTGATATTTTTTCAATGCCAATGGGCGGCTATCAATATGTATTACTTGCATGTCTATTTGGATCTTAATTCCTGATTGAAATCTCCACCACCTTAAGGGGATCCCCTATTGGGTAAATATGGAATGAGGAATGCGACATGCAACCACATGGTTGAGACTTAAAATGCATTGGACATTTTTTTAACATGACATGATTGTTGTTCAACATGGTAATTGATTTATCATGGTTAATACAATAAATATTAAGATTATATGTGATGTTGGATGCTGATATGGAGGGTTTGTTGCAGCCCTCGCTCACATCACTCTCAATTTCCAAATACCCTATTTTCTAGTATAAATAAGAAAATAGGTGGAATCGTTAGAAATGTAGCACACAATTTTAGGCAACAAGGGCACAATTAAAATTACAACATAAATTAAGATACAAAAAAATATCTTAGACATTCTAAGTATTACAACATTTCTTTTTAGTGCACCCTAGCAAAGACAATAGGTCCTTCCATGTCCTAGCTAGACAATCTACCATGTACAATTTCTGGCCAACAATATTGTAGGCTATCAAGGAATCTCTCTAAGATATCCTAGGACCTTCAAATGTTGGAGTAATTTTCTAAGGATTTGTCTCACAAATATCAGGTCATTCAATGTGCCAATGCTATTGTTGCAATACTTCTCTTAACTTTATCTCACACAAACCCTAGTGACCATAGTCTAGACAATAGTTAACCCTTGCATCACAAAATAAAATGACCACAATATGATTACAACAAAAATACATGGATTATATAGTGATAAAGTTGCAAGAATGCGGACACTCTCCTCATTTTATAAGATAGGTGAGTTAGCCCAACAATATAAAATGGACCAAGTGCACAAAAACCTAATATAAGGTATTAGGGTATATCCACATCAATAGTAATTTATTGAATATATAAAAGCATAATGTGGTGGTTGGAATCCACCTCCAATATGGTGGGTTCTCTAAGCTAAGGCTCCACATTTCAATCAATCCTCATTAAATCGTTTTGTTCTCTCTATAAAAAGGCTCTAAGCTTTACTGCTCCTCAGCATATCCTAATATAAAAAAAAAAATCCATGTATTACACTCTACAAGCAAGAATCCCTCAATAGAGCCACTCAACATCTTAGACTATGTTGTGTCCTTGTACTGATCCTAGTCGGAAGTCCACTTATCCTAGTGCATGTTAAGATCCTATCATCAACGCCATGCATGTAATGTAGATGATAATTTAACATATGATATCTTCTAAAATCTAGATGATTTTAGTGCCAAAAGACACCTTTACACATATATCAAGGACACTCATCCATTTATAGTAAGATATCTAAATTTTGAAAGACCAAAATAGTCTATGCTATATCAAAGCGATTAATATTTCCTGGTTCAATCCACATAACACAACGTTTACCAATAACATAGTGTAAACACCTTGATACAAATAAGAAAGCTAATACTTCCTCTCAATGAGGAAAATAATTTTAGCAAAAAGAGTATTCTCCCTCTAAATATCCATTGCTCCTTTTGAAAAAATTTAGCCACCATACTTTCGAAATAAATCCATAATGGCATGAAAAGAACCATATCTTCATTTCTCTAAAATTATTTCTGAGATCGAGTTTAATTAGTCTAATGTTTGATGATAATATACTATTCAAAATATCAAAATAGAAGAAGTGTTGTAATATTCCAAACCATTAATATACAGTGTATAGGAAAAGGATTTTTAACAAAATTCCCTCACATAACCGATGGAATTATTCAGTAACAACCCTTAGATTTAAGGAAAATGTCATATTTGTTTGCAAATGTGAATTGATGCAATTTTACCTTGAGGACATAATTGAGATACAATCGATTTTTTGTATCCTAATTATGGATTTATATTATTTTTATTTTCTTTTTAGAATTTATTCAATTTTATACATACATACATACATAACAAATTGGAAAAATTCTACAGAGAGAAATATAATTTTTTAATTTTTATTCCCTTGTAATAATACTTGGTGGATCCAAATTATTAAAAAATTAGAGATAAATGTTCAATAACATTTAACAACTGTCGATCAACTATAAAGTAAGCAGTAATTCTAACACTTGTTTCATTTGTAATATCCCCATCTAGCCTACGTGGCATAACTATTTTCTTAAAATAAAGTAAATTATTTAAATCCCGATTTGTTGATACAATGAAGAATTTGGTGTTCAATATGATGAAAGCTAATGTAGAGTAATTAAAGTTATATTATGTTTTAATTTAATTATCACACAACATTCACATTTAACATTCGTTCATATTTTTTTATGGAATATGTAAATATAAGTGAATGTTGTATTTTTGAAACTTTATACACATTTAATAAAATTTAGTTTAATATTAAAAATATATATTTTTTACTATTATTAATATTAATGTATTTTTAATTATAAATACAAATATTAAAACTATAATAAACTTTAAATAAAGTTTATAAAACTATTATTTTTATTATTAATAAAATAAATTTAAAATAGTCTTAATAATAGAAAGTTTAATATGCTTATGACCACATGTAACAATGGTCTTATGTTCTTCCAAATGATTCTTGTTGAAGTTTGTTATGAGAATTTAGATAATATACACTACAACTCTTTTTGCAAAATTGTAATGCAATAGAATTGCACTGTAGTACAATTGTTAAAGAAAAGCTCAGATAGTGTAGGAATGAGTTTCAAATCTAGGTTTTGAGTTTTTGATTGAGGTGAAGTTTCCTATGAGAGTTTAGCCAACATAGGCTACAACTCTTCTTGAAAAGTTGCAATGTAATAGAATTGCAATGCAATCCACTTGTTAAAGAATAACTAATATAGTGCACAGATGAGTTTCAAATTAAGGTTTTGAGTTTTAAATTAAGGTTTAATTAAAATAGCGGAATTAGTTTCAAATTTAGGTTTTGAGTTTTAAATTAAGATTTAATTAAAAATAACCAAGGTACATACTTATCTTATAAAGATGGAAGTAAACAACTCTTTGTTGTGAGTGATTGAAGATTTTGTATAAAAAAGGTTTGGTTTCTTTGAATATTACAATAATTATACATTAATAAATTTTATATTAAGAATACAAATATTAAAAATATAATTAATTAAATTAATAAGTACTAAGAATCCATATGTTTAAATAGAAATTAACATATCAAAACATAATTCTACCATATAATATTAACTAATATATGAAATCACAGTCAATAAATCTATTATTAGTAAAATAAACTTAATAGAATATGTTTAGTAAATATACTCTATAAAATTAGGTTTATCATTAATATATTATTATCTATAAATACAAATATTACACATATATTAATATATAAAAAATGATACATTATTAGAAATACTTCTAATACTAATCACATTTAAGCTATAATATTAACATTAATAAAAGTTAATTAATAAAATTTATGTATTATCATTAATATTCATAAATAATGTTCATAATAGTTACATTTTAGACATTAATAATAATAATAATTAAATATAATATTGACAATAAAAATATTAACATTAATGTTATTAATAATAAGGTTAGATATATTCTTTAATAATTTCATTTATAATTATTTATGTAATAATATTTTTAAATTGTATATTTGAATATAATTTTAGATTTACTAGCATCAAATTGTTTAATGTGATAACATAATCATTAATGGTATTTATTAATTTTAATATTCAATTTATTTATTAAACACTAACAATTATAGTAGGTCATAATTAATCATTTATTAATGTATTAAGCGACATGAAGTATTAATAGTTTGATTATTAACTAATATACAAAACCATAATTTATGAATATCAATAATATTGATTATTTATTAATATTATTACGTTAAAGCATTAATATAAGTAATATACATAACAACATA
>APFE030273838.1:0-20257 GCA_000404065.3 Pinus taeda | reverse complement strand
CGTTATGTAGCCGTTGGAGTCTCTGCACAGTGTATTTAACATGCTATGCCAGATATGATTCTTCAACTTGTCCTGATGATGAACCATACTAGTTGGTTCGAAACGCGTCGACAAAGGTCTTTTTCATGTGATTTACGCTGAAGCTCTTCTTATAAATATTTTCATCTCTATTTTTCACTAATATAATTAATTTTATTTAATTATTTTAGATTGAAAATTAAAAAAAAAAATATTTTCATCTCTATTTTTCGTTAATATAATTAATTTTAATGTAATTTGCAATAGCTACTAAAATTATATCTATGCAACATGTTTCCTTTCACTCAAGATAATGAAAAAAATAAATATATCAGTTTTGTGAAGTGGAATGATTAAATAGTAGACAAAACAACATCGTAGGTATAAATCATACATCATAGCCTGATTCCTTATACCTTTTCATCCTACCTCTATGTTATTCATGTGACCCCTTCGTACAATGGTCGAAGTATGACAAATTAATTAGTCCGACTGGTCCCTGATGGATAGGTATAAAAATAGTTTTTTAAAACTATAGTACACGAAGCATCCATCAAATCAAGACTATAATTGATTTTGTGGACAAGTGTTATATTATATTTTTTTCCTTAATTTTATTATTTAAAAAAAAAATATCTCAAAAGTACAATATAGACTTCATAAAAATTGTCACATTTATGTTTATAGTTAATAAAAACAGGAGCTGACGAGAAGATGGAGAGGATTATTGGCGTTATCCGTAAGGGTTTAGGGTAAAACTCTAGGTTTTTACTGCATCTCTCTGCAGACAACTGGAGCAGTGTACCCGTCTACCGACAGTATTGCCCGTCGTTTCCGTTACACCTTGTCTGTCACTTTTTGTTGTCGGTTTCTGCTTGCAACCTGGGGGATACAATGGAAGTTGAAGAGCTTGATTTTTCCTAGGATCCCTATCTGGACCGTGTCATTTTTGGGAATCCTAACTTCACTACGCCGGCATCTAGCCCTAACTTTCTGTCTGACCCTGCTCTGCCTATTTCATTGTTGGTAGTTTCATTTTCTGGCACTGTTTTGCTCCTCCACACATCGGGTCGCTCTCAATAGAATCCCCTGCTTTAGATTGCCCTCCATTATCACCTGGTACCCTGCACATTTTGATTGCAAATACACCTCCATCGCCCTCTTTCGATCCTCATCTGTCCATATCGACTTTTTTCACCATGCCGCGTGAAGACATCCATACCACCACAGCTCAAAACCCTCCCTCATCTGCTCACTCACCGTCGGGCTATTTCGAGACCCTTGCGGTCAAGGTAAAGTCTGTAAAAAATATTCCTTTGGAGGGATCCCCAAGTCCATTATCAAACCACCCATCTGCACCTTGTACAGGCAAGAGAAAGACCAAGTGCATGGAGGCGACCTGCAAGGACATCACCATCCGGTTCGGCGAGACCTCTGCAATTAGGGAAGCAGCATATATGGCTAGCATGGTGCTTGTTGGTCATGTTCGCAGCAAAGCATATTCGGATACCAGACTTACCCTATGGGTCAAGGAGATGTGGGGTGGATTGTTGAAGGAACTGCCTGAGGTACAGGTCCTTCCCAAGGGGTAGTTTTCTCTTCACTTTGCAAAGGAAAACTATACGGATTTGGTTCTTGCCAAGTATTGCCACATCGAGATGGCTCTGGTCCTTCTCAAGTGATGGAGTCCCTTGTTCGACCCTTAGAGAGAGAAAATTGGTGTTGGGCCACTCTGGGTGCGCTTGCCTATGCTTCCTTTACAGTACTGGTGTGAGGAGGTATTCATCAAAATTGGTAATGCACTCGATACCCATCTGGACCATGATCGAACATTTGTGCAATCAAAGAATAGAACCCTCGCTCACATTCTGGTCGATTTGGACACTCGTGAGGGTTTGGAGTAGAAGATTACATTAAAATGGGGGAAGTTTATCAAGGTCCAGATCTTGAATTAGGAAGGGGTTCCGTTTCATTGTTGGCGATGCCACAGGGTGGGACATATCTTCAAAGGTTGCCCTCTAAAAAAAAAAATTAGAGGACACCCCAAAAGCGTCACTTGCACCATCCAGGATTGACTCACCAACCATTCTACGCTCTCTTGTTCTAGGTCCTACTCCTCCGGCAAGCAATCCCCTTCCTAAGACGGTTGATGATGTGCACAAATCGATCTCATCGCCGCTCACTAGGTCTCAGGCAACTGCTGAAGCTTGAAAAGATTTGGGTACTCCTCTAACCTCTTCTGCTTCATCTGTTGCTATTTATTCATCTTTTGTTGCATCTTCCATATATACATTTGTGGCACTTTGCACTATGTCGTCTCCACCCTTAATTGCCACTACTGCCCCCACATTGCATTCGCTTACTACATTCTCCACCTCTCCATCATTCTCCAGGGTATCATCATCTCATCACTATTATCTTCACTCCCGTACCCTAGCTAGCGATACTCCGGTTCAACATGCTGGATTGGGTCTCACACCACCTGGTTTAGTTCCTCTGACATCTCAGGGGAGGAAATCTGATCTCTCCAAAGCCATCAAGCATGCGGGGGCTGAAGTAGCCTCTAGCCATCAATCCACTCTCGATGGGGTTCTTAGAGCTTTGAACATCCCGAGTGGAGTTCCCCGATGAAGTGTCTATCATTCAACTGCGGAGGCATGGCTAGTGCCTCCAAGAAACTAGCCCTGTGTAGACTCTTTGAGGTTGAACCTATCGATATCATCTTGCTCCAAGAAACCCTAGGTGTCGTTGAACACATTACCAGCTCCCTTTAATCTATATCCCCAGGTTGGACCTTCTTGGCAATGGATGTTGTGGGGAGATCTGGAGGACTTGCCATTGGTTACAATCCCCACACCATCAGGGTTTCTAAATCATGGGGAGGCCACAGATTCATTGGCATAGATTTTTTCTCGATAGAGCTTGGCTCCAACCTTCGGGTTGTCAATATTTATGGACCCTTTCATCAGAGGGAGAATTTCTGGCAACATATGCTAAATCTCTCAATCTTATCTTCTGATCACATCATCCTAGGAGGTGACCTCAACTTCTCCTTGGGTTTCTGTGAATCTTGGGGGTCTATGGCTCAAATGGATCCAATCTCGGGGTTTATGACTAACCTTCTGGAGCAGTACAATTTTGTGGATTTCCCCATGAATAAACCCCTCCCCACTTGGAGGAATAGAAGGGTGGGTGAAGCTACACTTGCGTGAAGACTAGACAGATTTCTTATGAAGGGTCCCCTCTTGCAACATCTGCATCACTACAAACAATGGGTTGGTTCAGGGGGCATTTCAGATCACTCCCCAATCTATCTTGAGGTTTTGGGCCCTCATCCTAAGCCAAAAGCCCCTTTTAAATTTAACCATGTTTGGTTATATGACCCTGCCTACATTAGCTTGGTTTCGGACTTCTGGGTTGCCAACCCGATTAATAGATTTGATTCATTGGCTAAAGGTTTTTGTAATATTTTGTCCAAGCTCAAGCATCTAAGGGAGAACTCACTACTATCTCACATTGAATCTGTGTTGAGCTCTTTTCTCGATGAGAGAAGCTTGGGGTTTATTACAGCTAAAGACAAGTCGCATCTGATTGAATGTGTATTTGTGATTGTGTATGAAAATCGTTGTTGTTTGGACTTTATTTACATAGTTGTGCATTTATAATGAATGTGGATAACATGTTTGATATGTACTTTGAAATGTGTGTATATTTTCTTTAGCATATGGCTTGATTTACTATCTACACTAATTTTGTATGTTTGGATATTTACAATTGTCTATGTATGATGATCAAAATTTGATATGCAATGTTTGTATGTATTTATAATTTTGTGTGTGTAGTAAGTAAATTTGATGGGATGTTTGTGTGTTTTTGTATTTGCAATATTTTTGATGTTTGAATGTTTGTGCATTTCAATGTGTGTTATGTTTGTGTATTTATTATGTGTATTTATTGCTTATTAGATTTTAAATTAAAAGTATCAAATAATGCATTGATATAGATAATTATAACATGTTAATTGAAAATCTTAAATGTTAAATCAACTTAAAGTTATGTAAATGCATTTCACTTAATCAATATAATATTTTTCCAACCACTAGATTTTGTGATAATTGCACAATTTTTGGATGCTTGTTTAGTGGTTCACTTCATGTATGATCAAGTTGTATGTCATTGATTAATTGGTGTATGCTAATTACAAAACTTTTTGTATGCATATTGAGTGATTGAATTTTTGTATGATCAAGTTGTATGTTTTTATTGTATACATTGATTGATGTGTTTTTATATTACTTTGTGATGATAAATTTAAATGCATAATTTCATGTAATGATTGTCATTTGAGTTTCATTTATATGATTGTGTTTTAGAATGAATGTGTGACGTATTAATATGTATTTTGTAATCATTAAAATCATATTATTCACCACATCTCATCAAGTCTCAATGTCAAGATTGATAGTAATATAATATTAATTGGTATAGTCAACGTTGATTTATAGGGAGTATTATTCTAAGATGAGAATTTACGTTTTCAATTTTTACAATACTACAAATTAATTGAGAATTAAATTCAAAAGATGTTATAACTAGACATTTAAAACAAGACAATATTGCTCATCAAATCCGTGATACAATGCCATGAAATATGGCATCCTTATTTTCCATGTGATCTACATACTTCATCAAGATGATCTCTGTGTTTTGGAACATTTGCGAGGGATTCAAATCATATGCAACAAGAGAAGCTAGTCTAGTTGAATCTCCTAATCGACATGCCATATTCATTGGTTGCATTTGCTCAAAGGACCTTTTTGTACCATAGATATTTTCGAGAAGAAGCTTAAGGGTATTATAAACACAAACCAAGTTTTTCTACCTTCCTTGATCCCAATAAATTTCTTGTCACCTAATCTAATCCAAAAGTAAACGTAGATGCTCTAATTCCTCTCAGGGGAAATGTAATCCCTACATATGGAGGAAATCATATAAAAAACTTGAGCAACTCTAGAATATGTTTGTATGAAGTGTCTACTAGTTTATTGAATTCTACCAAACATCTCTATGATATAAAGTGTCTATTGTGCCAAATTTTCTCACTTGTAAGTGAATAGGGTAAAAAAACCCATAGTACCATACATGTTCTCCCTATTATGTACCTAAGCACCAACAAGGTAAAATTTGTCCATCAGAAAATAGTTATAGGCTTCAAATTATACCAAATGAGTCAAACCATGCATAAACATACTTGCTAAAGCCATTATATATTAATTGTTGAGTACATATCAAATTTTATTAGGCATAATAATTTCTAGACAACACGTAGGTGTTCGAAATACTGAGAGGGGGACTGAATCGGTATTTCTTTCCAATTGTTACTTTTACCAGTTAGATCACTTATATTTAGAACAAAAAACGAACAGTAGAAATAAATTCCTTTATTAATATAATATTTACAATGAATCAAGTACAATATAGGTAGGGATCAAACCCCAAAAGAAGATGCCCAGGCTCAAACCTAGGATGTGCCAAGCACCTACTTGGACTTTAGTGAGGCTTCTACCTCTAGTGCTTTGACCCTATCTTATCCAAGGCACCAACCTTGAGTTTAGGAGCACCAAATCCAAGGACACCAATCCGATAGCTTCGCTTTGTCAAGATACGTTTGGTTTCACGACTCCCAAAGTCTTCTTCACCGAGCCCTGTCAATCTTCAATTATCCCTTCACTTAATCTCCACATCACATCATCATTGACAACCTTGTCATACAGAAAGTGTCACCACTGTTATTCATAATACCCAATCAATCTCTTCAAGTTACCTCATCATGACATCAACACTGCATTGTGATCTTCAATACAACACTTCAATGTGTCTTCAATGAACTGCACCAAGTTCTGCACCAGCTCTAATAATATTTACGCACCTTCTTCAGATCTGGTCCAAGGTTACTCCCAAAGATTACTTCAAGTTACCTCCAAAGTCTGCACCAAAATTTGCACCATGACTTATGCACTGCACCAATATTTCAACACGAGATTATCTCAAGACTACTGGGCCACTGCTGCACCAAGACTTCAACACTAGATTGTGACAATTATTCTTTACAAATGTCCTTGCACCACACTGCACCATACCACTATTCAAATTGTTCCAATACTTCTACACAAGGATTTATACACCATACTACATCTATTCTGCACCATACTTCTTCATCAATTCTGCACCAATATTCTTGCACTAAGACTTCAACATTGCACCAATATTTTAGTACTGCACCGGGACTTTTGAAACACAGCTTTACCAATGTCCTTACTGCACCAAAACTTCAGCAATAATATTATGGCATCATGCTGCACCAATTTACTGATCTGAATTTTGATATGCTGCTACAAGCCCGAATATGATACCTCTGGTTCGAATTAATATGCCACTGCTCAATGCTTCATTATACTCCACTGTGCTATCTTTAGTTCATGGTTTCTTGACTTCATTGTGCATTAGGATGTTTGTTGTTTTTGTCATGAGGAGATCTCTATCTTCAAGGTTTCATTTGCAAGTGTATCTACCATAGTCGAGGCTTGAACCAACACACAACCGGAATCCAAAAAAAACTATACAATCCGCAATCCAACACAGTCTGAGGGTTAATACTCCAATAAAATCTGAGGGCTAATAATCCAACACACCGTCATTACCATGTGATCCTACCTAGTCCAAAAATTGAACCAACAATTCGAGGTTGGTGTGTCCTTGTTTGGTGCACAGTTCAGTATTGGTGCATAATTCCATGTCGATTGGTGCACAGTCCCATGTTGATTTGAGCATAGTCTGAAAGCCCTTAATCCACAGTTCTCACAAAGACAGATCCTTTAGAAAAATGTGCGCCTCATATTTTTTAGGGGATGTTAACTTACCAAGCGCTAATCCACAATTTTCCACATAGATAAATGTATGCTTTCAGAAGTATGTGCTCTTGTTGTTCACGAGATGTGAATTGTTGTATCTTCTTCCTTATATAATTTGAAATACTCTGAGCTCTAAATACATTGAGGGCCTCCTATATATATATTTTCTTGTGCATGAAATAAACAGACATGTCTTTTAGTTAAGCCTACATGAATTTTGTTTAGGCATAGGTCATCTTACTGGCAGAAGCTTGCCTTAAACTTGTAAAATCTAATTCTTGCTCATCTTTAGGAGATTTTGCTCAAGTAATAGCTCATTAGAAAGGCAAAACTATGCTTTACAAGATCGTGTAGGTTTCATCAAGGAATTCTACCTCTAAGATAGTAAAAATGAATTTTTAGTGTGACTGACTAATTATTAGCGAAGAAATGAGGGTAGGGTAGAATGCCCTGACTATTGTGCTTCTTCATAGATTAATTTCTTCATTGATTGTCTTCTTAATCATGTACTTGCCTTCTTCTTCATAGAGTCACCATCATCATGTCCTTGATTTCCTTCTTCATCACCTTGTCTTCTTCAACATATGGTCACCATCATTTTGTAGTCTTCATTATTAGGATCACCGGAGGTAAGGACATCAAGCTTCACATCATTGGACGTAGGACATGTCATCACGTGTATTTCTTCTAGGCCTTCATCAAGTATAGAGATATGGTAGCATTTCATTATGATCAAGATACATGATTGACACTTCATTTGTGTCTTCATCACATAAACAAGAGTTGTAGTCATCCTCTAGCATCTTCAAGAATATTTTCCATCCCGGTCACTGTCATATCAACAATTGAAATCAGTGACAACCTAGATTAACAATGGGATGAAATGGTCCTTGGAAAATGTTCACTTGTTCAATTTAGCAGTCTTAGTATACTTCAACTAAGAGCCTAATTCTTTGCATAGAGTCAATAGGAACATTCAACTTTAACACATTGTACCAAGCCACCAACGAAGGAACCACAAATGGATACATTGTATATGATTAATTGTGCAAGTTGTTGCTTGATCTAGAAATTGTTAAGTGAAGAGAGCTTCATTCTTGTTCTCATATTAGTTTTCTTCCATGAGAACCTGCTAAGGGTAGATGGAGGTTCAATGATTAACATTAATATCTAGGTATGCATCATCAATGTCAACACTTATATCATTTGATGTTGTTCAATAAGATAGGCATTGACCTTTTTGGCCTACAAGTAACAACATTCATTATCAAAATGGCAATATGTCTTATTGATAGAACCATTGTTTCTTTTCCCCTTTGCTAGTCAAGCTAGGTGTTTCTCGATTATGAGCAACAATGATCAACTCACCATCTTGGAATATATTTAGGAGGGATGATCCAAGAAGGAAATTGGGAAGAGCTTGAGCTTTTTGTCAATGTGAGAAAGAAAACCTAAAGTATACTTTATCAAAAATGGTTTTCTTTTGATGTTTAGTTGTAAAAGGTGGCTACATCCTCCATTGGATGGCACATCTTTTCACATCCTACAGTCCCAACCCTCCCCTCCAAATTGATAGTCTATGATAATAATATCTAAGAGATAACTCACAGTCCTTGTCGAAGGAGAAAAATGACATAGAATAACTCAGAGTGCTTACCAAAAGAGAAAACTGACATAGTGTGAGGGTTCTTTGATTATTATAATTCAGTTCAATTATTTAATTCCTAAAATAGGATATGAAAATTTCATCGTGATGACATGGAAAGGGGTTTTGACCCTTCTTTTATATCTACATGCTTTTTTTAAAAATTAACAAACACTATAATGGATTATATTTTTTCTTCGATGACATGGATTGTGCTTTTGTTGTCTAGTCGTAGCCTTTTTTGTCTTGTTGTAAAAGCTAGAGCATCTTTCCACATTATGAAATATGAGTCCTCCTTTGCAAATGGAATTGGTATCAACATCTAAGAGATAAATATAACCAACATTGCAGTCCCAACCCTTCACTCTTAATAAAATTGGCAATCTGTGATAGTAAAGTGCGAGAGATAATTGGTGTTGCTTATCAAACAAGTTATATCAATAGTCAAGGATCTTGATTGCTTTAATTCAATTGAATTTTTAACTTCATATTGGCTTTGGCATTGTAGTGCCTCTCCTCCTCCTCTTAGAGTTTCCTGCATTGTGTGGATTTATTAATTCTTCAACATATAGTTGTTGAGATAGGAGAGATTACATTTCGGAATATGGGCTTTTGGCATTAAGAAACTAGTAAACGACTTCTTGATTAAATGTGGCAAAGGAAAGAACCAATTATAGAAACCCACAAAGAAACATTAAAAGTGGAGTAGGAATAAAATAATTGTGATCTTGAACTAATTTCGTAGCAAAGGAAGTAGATGTCTTTCTGAAAAAAAAGATAGGAACATGAAAATAAAATGTTTCCAGTTGAGCAAAGGGGTAAAGGAAACAACTTGAGCTTTTGAGACACGGTGTATAGGTATGTGTCCAACGGTGTTAACACAAGCTCATATTAGCATTCTTCAAGTTGTTGCTAACTACCTAGAACGATGTTAACACAAGCTCATATTAACATTCTTCAAGTTGTTGCTAACTACCTAGTTGTTTCGTAGATTTTAAAAATGTGAGTAGTTTAACAAATATAAGTTTAGACATTGACTGTTAACAACACCGGAAGGTGGGAAACATTAGTTCCCAACTAATCCTATGTTAACAAGTACACAATAGTGTTCACAAGAAGTGTTGAGGTCTTACAACTTATAGTTGTGGAAGGTTTAAAACCATAATCTGGATGCAATGTAGAGCACATGCAACCTCCTTGGTGGACCTTATGTGCAAGATCACAAATCCATTTATAATGGATACCCCATCACTCAGAACCTTCAAAATATGGAAAGGTTTGTCAATTTGGCTTTTCCTTCTACATTTTCCTCTATTGCCAATTGTTATGAGTATAGGTAGCCTGCATTGTACATACTCATAGAAGAAAGAAGAATGCAAGTACCGAAAGGAGAACATCAAATCATACATGTTTTACAATATTGTTTTATGTGGTTATATTTGTATAAAAATGGTGGAGAGTGATCATAGTTGACCAAGTCTCCAAGGGTTACAAGTATCTGATACAAAGTTAGGTGAGTGATCATCTTTGACCGAGTCACCAATGAAATATTAACGACAAGGTAGATAAACTACAAGACATAAAGTACAAAATAAATAACACATATATATTACATATTTAGACTAAATCCAATATGAATTATGGAAAAAGTATGATCAATTTTGCGATGACGAAAACAAATGTCGCCAATTTCTATTGATTGTACACTCTTTCTAGTGAATGACATCATTGTTTATAGGAACTAAGATGGCAGGAATAACATGTTTGGATACTAGAAGAATGGGTGTTGAAATGAGAGTGCACGGAATAATTGCAGGGGCATGATGTTCAATTATAGAATGTCCTCCTAATAAGATTAAGGTAATCCTTTGTTGTGGAAACACCTATGCAAAAAATATGACCTTAATATCGTTAGTTGGAGGTGAGCCATGAAGAAGATGCTAACTAGGGCATGGTCTGAAGTAAGTTGAGGATTGGAGTTGGACTCAGTGCTTAGAAAGACATCTCCATGCAAAAGTGTGAGCACTATAAAGCAAGTAGATGAATGTCGACATGGATGCGCATTGGAACATATCAAACATGTTGAACTCGTGGATATTGATATGGTTAATAACGTATCTTCTAGCAAATGCAGAATAAGAGAAGGAAGAGATGACATTGTAGATCTTATTATCCTTGAAGAGCTTGTAGAAGTTATAATACCCACAATTTTGTGCCTTTTTGTGAAACTGGTAGGGCTTGACAAAAATCACATCTCAACAATATGAGGGTGTAACATCACAATCAACTGTATCAATGAATGATCTAATGGAAAATCTGATAAAACACAACAAACATAAAGTAGGTACTACTTCGTGAACCCATCCAATATGATATGGTTGGGGATGAGTGGTAGAAATTTGGATTTTTTCAATCATTTGTTGAGAAA
Organism: Pinus taeda; assembly: GCA_000404065.3. Lineage (NCBI taxonomy): Eukaryota > Viridiplantae > Streptophyta > Pinopsida > Pinales > Pinaceae > Pinus > Pinus taeda. The sequence continues at coordinate 9,255 of APFE030273838.1, read as the reverse complement.
GCAGATTCTTTTTGTTTCCATTGTCTATGATTAATTGTGCAACTTGTTGCTTGATCTAGAAATTATGATATTAAGAGAGCTCCATTCTTCTATGATTAATTGTGCAAGTTGTTGCTTGATCTTGAAATTATTAAGTGAAGAGAGCTTCTTTCTTGTTCTCACAATAGCTTTTTTCCATGAGAACCCACTAAGGGTGGGTGGAGGTTGAATTATTAACATTAATATCTAGGTATGCATCATTAATGTCAACACTTCTCGGTTGTTCGATGTTGTTCAATAAGAAATGCATCGACCATTTTTTCCTACAAGTCACAACATTCATTATCAAAATGATAATATCTCCAATGATAGTATTGACGTTTCTTCTTTCCTTCGCCAATCAAACTAGGTGTTTCTTGATTGTGAGCATTAGCAAGCAACTTAGCGTCTTGGCAAATATTTAGGAGAGATGTTCCAAGGAGGAAATTGGGAAGAGTTCGAGCTTTGCATCGATGTGAGAAAGCAAACTTAAAATATACTTTATGCAAAAGGGTTTGTTGTTGTTGTTTATTGGGAACAATATTATTGCAAGCGGGTCCATTTCATTTTGGTATCATAGCTATGATATGCTCCAAGAAGTCATCAATAGCATATTTGAAGATTGGATGCCTTGGACGAAATATTATACTTATGATCATGAAGAATTTAATTCAATTGTATTAGGGCTTGATTAAAACATATAGGTGTTGGCATATGAGATATTACATTTAGGAATATGGGCTTTTGGCATTAAGAAACTAATAAATGACATTTTGAGCAAATGTGGAAAATGAAAGAACAAAATAGGGAAGCCTACAAAAAAACATTAAAAGTGGAGTAGGAAGAGAATCATGGTGATTTTGAACTAATTTTGTGAAGAAAGAAGAAGATAGGAACATGATAAGAAAATGTTGCTAGTTGAGCAAAGGGGTAAAGGAAACAACTTGAGCTTTTGAGGTACCTTGTGTAGGTATGTGTCCAATAGTGTTAACACAAGCCTCATCTTAACATGCTTCAAGTTGTTGCCAATTACATAGCTGTTTTGCTGATTATGAAAAAGTGAGTAGTTTAACAAATAGAAGTTTAGGCATTGACCATTAAGATGGGAAAGCCCATAGTATAACACTGACATAGGATATCTCATAGTTCTTATCAGAGGAGAATGCTTATATAAGATAACTCATAGTGCTTATGAGAGGAGAAAATTGACATAGGTTATCTCCAGAGTCTGAAGACTATTTTAATTAGATTAAATTACTTAATTCCTAAACCAGGGTATGAAAATGTTATTGTGAGGACCCTTCTTCTATATCTACATGCTCTTATTTTAAAAATTTTAACCAACAAGTGGATTTTATTTTTGATTCGATGACATAGATTGTGCTTTTATTACTATTTTTGCCTAGATGACATGGACTGTGCTTTTATTACTATTTTTGCTTGGAAGACATGAATTGTGCTTTTATTACCATTTTTGCTTGGATGACATAAGTCATGCTTTTTATTACTATTTTTGCCTAAATGATTTAGATTGTGCTTTTATTACTATTTTTAGTTAGCCAACATGGATTGTGCTTTAGATTGCGCTTTTATTACTATTTTTAGTTAGCCGACATGGATTGTGCTTTATTACTATTTTTGGTTGATTAAGATGATATGGATTGTGCTTTATTACTATTTTTGGTTGATTAAGATGATATGGATTGTGCTTTATTACTATTTTTGGTTGGTTAGATGATATGGATTGTGCTTTTGTGCTTTTATTGTATAGCTCTGAAAAAGGCTGGAGCGTCTTTCCGCATCTAAAAGATAATCTGAGTCCTCAGTTGCAAACAGAATTGCCATCATCATCTAAGAGATAATCCGAGCCATCCGTTGGAAACAGAATTCGCATCATCATCTGCAATTAGTAAAATTGGTTGTCTGTGATAGCAAAGTGCGAGAGATAAGTGACGTTGCTTATCGAACAGGTTATCTTAACGGTCAAGGATGTTGATTGATTTAATTCCATTCAAATTTTGGGTTCATATTGGCATTGGTGTGCTCTAGTCTCGTGCGTTTGGAGCTCCGTATGTTGTGTGTGCGTATGAATGTAGTTTGGTCTCTGTTATGTCCGTTTCTGTCATGTATTTGGTGTGCCCGTCTGTTTGGTCTGCTTGTATTCTGTGAGAGGTGGAGGCAGAGGCAGAATGCTTGTGTTCCCTGACAGTCAGAGGCAGAGGTAGAGGCAGGTTGCGCATCAAGACAACTCTTCCAGGGATCACAGGGATCACAGTTAAATGAGGCATTGCGGTAAAATTTATGTTCAAACTCTCTGTATCGATCACTCTGATTATGGGTTGTGGGTTGCAAACAAGATTAGCTGAATGAGAGAGGAATCAATTTGATTTTAGGAAATTCAATGGCATTGATCAAATCCTGTAAATAAATTGAGATGTGCAGTGTTGTTTGGTTTTTTAAATTAGATCTTCAGCATCCTTGACGAGAGGCGGCAGAATAGATCCCTACTTCGAATAATGGCCATTGGGAGCGTTTTATTTGGCAGAGCCTGCGGTTTTCTTGGTTTTTAAATCCAGATCCTCTGCATCCATGGTGAGGCAGTTTTTTGGTTTTCTAAATTAGATCCTCTGCATCCATGTTTTTTGGTTTTTTAAATTAAATGTCGTGCATCCATGGTTAGGCGGTTTCTTGTTTTTTTTTTTTTAAACTAGATCATCTGAATCCCTGTTACTTAGTTTTTTAACTTAGTGCGTCCGAGGCAGCAGCATAGATCCCTCGTTGCACAGAAAGCGAGAGAAACCGAGCATGTCTTTTGAATATGGCCATGGCCAGCGTTGAGCCTGCTGTAAATATGGAGTTAACGGCGACCATTCCCTTACCCGATTTTGAAGGGCGTAATTTCACCTTCGTATACGGTGCTCCAGAATTGGTTTCTGCGTTGCGGTATCGAGTGGTTTGCTCAGTGACATCATTTGTTTTACACATCGTCTCCTAATGCAGCGGCCAGTCTCCCATATGCAGCAGCCATTCTCCAATGCTTGAGCAACACCGTAAACCTTGCGAATATCATGTGTCTCCATGTGGATTCGTCCCTCGGAGGTAAGCAAAGCATTTTCTTGACTGACTCTCTTTTAAAGTCATTGTCGATTGCATGTGTGATGAAGAGATTGTTCAGATTGCAATGTAATTGCATTGAATAATATAAAGGATTGTTTCTCAGGTTTTGCACTGGAATATTGAATTATTAGCTATTTCTAGGTTAAGCATATTACATCTAAGGGCCCCGGCAATGCTCTTCAATGATTTCGCTGATAATATTGGTAAATTCTATATCAATTATTTCGTTACGATTTTCATTCCCTGCCAGGGAGATCGAGAATGAGTAGGTTCAGGAGGTGGGGTTGGATTCAGAGGGTATTCCTTGCAGATGTTTGGAATCGATTAGTCAAACTTCACCGGTCATGCTGCCTCTGTAACTATAGCTCAGATATAGCTCAGATCTTTGGCTCTCCCTAACTTCCTTTCTAACTTCCCTTCTTTGGCTCTCTAACTATAGCTTAGATTCCTCTGTTTGTATTTCTCCTCGTGCCCTTCCATATTTTCAAAATAACATATATTACTCAGATTGAATTTCTGGCTGGATTTAAATTTGGATTCAATGTATTTGGTTTATATTGAATTTCTGGATTTAAATTTGGATTCAATGTATTTGGGTTATATTGAATTTCTGGGTTATGTTGGACTTGTAATTTAATGGTTCAATTTTTTTCTATAGACACATGCGGACCATATGGATTTGATTTGGGTCACCCTTTTATCCTCTCCAGCTCCCCCATTTGGGTCACCCCTTTATCCTCTCCAGCTCTCCCAGACACCCTCCATATTGATGCAGAGGTTCACTATCTAATCCAATCTCACCCACGGCCAAATTAGCCTATATATGAGATTACGTAAAACCCATAACTATTTTTTTATTCATTATAATTTGGTAAATTTTCTCAAACACTGGGCTCTCTCTGTATTTAATTATTTTTAAATTTTATTTTATGATATATTTTGTTGGCATTAAAATTTTTTAACAAAAAATTTGTTAAGTTCATCAAAATACTTACATAAAAAAGCATTTAACCATTTTTAAGGATCAGAGATTGTTCACCTCCTTTCACTTTTGAAACACTAAAAATAGTTGTTCACATGATTTGGGACTGTATGCTTGGCTAGAAGCTTTCAACCCAGGATTTCAGTGTGATTATTACCATTGCCCCACTTCAATTTGAAATGTTTCACTGCTTCAAGTTCAAAAGCACTAAAAATAGTTGTTCACATGATTTGGGACTGTATGCTTGGCTAGAAGCTTTTAACCCAGGATTTCAGTGTGATTATTACCATTGCCCCACTTCAATTTGAAATGTTTCACTGCTTCCAATAAACCTGCCGATAGTACTCATTTCACTCCAAATAGTAAAACGCCGTATCTATCTTTTAACATTGTGAATTTTCTGTAGGGGATACTCACAAATTTCATTGTCATAATTAGTTAGATTAAATTTCTGGGTTTATATTTTGATTTTCTCTCCAATCACTTTCGACATCTTGTAATTTTGTATTTTCTTAGTGGGTGGTTTCTATAGTGGGTGAATTCTATTTTTGGTTGGTTGGATGACATGGATTGTGCTTTTGTTGTGTAAATGTGAAAAAAAACTGCAGTATCTTTCCACATCTAAGAGATAATCTGAGCTGTCCGTTACAAACAAAATTGGCATTAGCATCCGAGAGGTAACATGGCATTAGCATCTGAGAGATAACCAGCGCTGCAATTGATTGTTTGTGATAGAAAAGTGCGAGAGATAAGTGGCGCTGCTTATTGAACAGGGTTATCTCAACGGTCAAGGATGTTGATTGCTTTAATTCTATTCAAATTTTGGATTCATATTGGCATTGGCATTGCAGTGCCTCTTCTCCTCCTCCTCTCAGAGTTTCCTGCATTGTGTGGTCTAGAGTTTCCTGCATTGTGTGGTCTAGTATCGTGCGTTTGGAGCTCCATAGGAGGCAGAGGCAGAGGCGTGATTGTGTTGCCTGTGAGGCAGAGGTCCTGAGAGGCAGAGGTTTTAATTATTGAATCAAGACAACTCTGCCCAGGGATCACAGTTAAATGTGGCATCCGACTCGATGACAGGTAAAGTGAGGCATTCCGGTAACTTTATTTTCCAGTATGGATCACTCTGGTTATAAGAGTTGGCAAATAAGATTAGCTGAATGAGAGAGGAATCAATTTTATTTTAGAAGATTCATCGGCATAGCTCGAATCCTGTAAATAAATTGAGATTTTCAGTGTTGTTTGGTTTCTTAAATTATATCTTCAGCATCCTTGGCGAGAGGCCACAGTATAGATCCCTCATTTGCACATAAATGAAGAGAAACAGGGCCTGCCAATATCACGGTTGGATATGGCCATCGTCAAATTCCGTACAGCCTGCGATTTCTTGGTTTTTTAAATCAGATCCTCTGCATCTAGTGAGGCGATTTTTTGGTTTTTTAAGCTAGATCCTCTGCATCCATGTTTCTTGGTTTTTTAAATTAAATCATGTGCATCCATGGTTTCTTGGTTTTTAAAATTAAATCATATAAATTCCTGTTACTTGGTTTTTTTAGTCAGATCGTTTGAGGCGGCAGCATAGATCCCTCGTTGCATAAAATGTGAGAGAAACAGAGCATATATTACTCCGATTGAATTTCTGGATTTAAATTTGGATTCAATGTATTTGGTTTATATTGAATTTCTGGATTTAAATTTGAATTCAATGTATTTGGGTTATATTGAATTTCTGGGTTATGTTGGACTTGTAATTTAATGGCTAAATTTTTTTCTATAGGCACACGCGGACCATATGGATTTGATTTGGGTCACCCTTTTATCCTCTCCAACTCCCCCATTTGGGTCACCCCTTTATCCTCTCCAGCTCTCCCAGACACCCTCCATACTGATGCAGAGGTTCAGTATCTAATCCAATCTCACCCACGGCCAAATTAGCATATATATATGAGATTACATAAAACCCATAACTATTTTTTTATTCATTATAATTTGGTAAATTTTCTCAAACACTGGGCTCTCTCTGTATTTAATTATTTTTAAATTTTTATTTTATGATATATTTTGTTGCCATTAAAATTTTTTAACAAAAAATTTGTTAAGTTCATCAAAATACTTACATAAAAAAGCATTTAACCATTTTTAAGGATCAGATATTGTTCGCCTCCTTTCGCTTTTGAAACACTAAAAATAGTTGTTCACATGATTTGGGACTGTATGCTTGGCTAGAAGCTTTCAACCCAGGATTTCAGTGTGATTATTACCATTGCCCCACTTCAATTTGAAATGTTTCACTGCTTCCAATGAACCTGCCTATAGTACTCAATTCACTCCAAATAGTAAAACGCGGTATCTATCTTTTAACATTGTGAATTTTCTGTGGGGATACTCACAAATTTCATTGTCATAATTAGTTAGATTAAATTTCTGGGTTTATATTTTGATTTTCTATCCAATCAATTTTGACATCTTGTAATTTTGTATTTCCTCTCCCTCAACTTGGCTTGTAATTTTGACTCGTTTGATTGTTTGGGAAGGAAATGAATAGAAGCTTTGAGTTGTCACTCTCACTCTCATTCAGTGTTTGTCGTTATTATGATTATATTCATATAAATTTCAATTTCTCCCACTCATTATTGATGGATATTTTGCCTGTATTAAAAAAAGTAGTGAATACATTTGGGATTTCATAATAATTACATGTGTTGGAGACTTGTACACCCTTACCTTTACACTGTGGTGGGGACATTTCCAACTAGATTATATATTATATTCCACAGCATAAATACATGCAAGCAAACTTAATATACTATATTACACAGATATATATTATATTATATATAATATACTGCAGATATATGCATACAAACTTAATATATTATATTACACAGCATATATACAGAGTAGTGGGCTTACGGTTGGTTGTTGAGTCTCCTGGAAACCGTTGTAACCTTGTAAATATAATAGATTCATCTATCAAAGGTATTCTTGATTGAATATTGGATTTCTTTGTTTTCTTGTATGTCCATTCATTAATAATTTATATGATAGTTAGTTGAATTGAGGCTTCTGTGATCCATAATAGTTGAAAGAATAACTTCAACTTATATGATAGTTGTGATGAGTTTGATAATAAATAAAATTACAGTGATAATTGTGATGATTTTGATAATAAATGTATTTATTACTGTGTTTTCATTTTTTTACTAGTGAGAAAAAATGATTTTGATAATAAATTTATTTAATGTTGTATTTTTTTTTACTAGTTTGAAAAAATAATTATTCTTTTACTTCTAATTTTACTTCTAATTTTTAAAGCAGTCAAACTCTGACTGTTTGCATTTAATTGATTACATTTTTTTAGTTTGATGAGTATGTCTAAATAGGTTGTAGGCTATATGGGAGTAAGATGACTTATATTGCATGGGCATATCATGGTTGCAGAAACACAATGTAGAGCAAATGGTGCAAAGGTAAATTCAATGCATGATATGAATTTTCAATCTATTCATTGCCTTTCAGTTATAAAATTAGGCTGGTTATTTTTCATAAACTATTAAATTTGATTCTTTATAAAGCTTTTGCTACTTTACAAATAAGACATAGATGACGATTAAATTTTAATAATTATTTTTTGTTTTTTTGGCAGATGATAAGAAAGGACATGAATATACAAGCATGCTAGGATAGATGAACTATCTACATGTCATTATGAATTCATGACATGAATTCATTATGTTATCGTGACCCAAAATAAATTGGCATTCATTTATTTTTCATCTTCATTATGTAATTACTCTAAAACCACTATAATAATAAAAAGTATTGTTTTGTTTGAAAGGGCTAAAAGCCCTTTCTCATTGCTCTTGAGGATGGACCATGGCTATCCTCAAGGGTTTGTGTCCCTCTCTCCACCTTACTTTTCCATTTACTTTTACTTATTTATTTTAGAACTAGATAGTTTTAGTTTAATGGATTGTAAATTAAAAATATCAAATAATGCATCAATATAAATAATAATAACATGTAAATTGAAAATCTTAAATTTTAGATCAACTCGAAGTTATGTAAATGCATTTGATTTAATCAATATGATATTTTTGTAGGCATGGGTATTTGTGATAATTGCACAATTTTTCGATGCTTGTTCAGCGGTTCAATTTGTATATGATCAAGTTGTATGTCTTTATTGTATGTACATTGATTGGTTGGTGTATGTTAGTTACAATTATTTTTGTATGCCTATTGAGTGATTGAATATCTGTATGATGAAGTTGTATATTTTTATTGCATACAATGATTGATGGGTTTTCTATTACTTTGTGATGATGAATTTAAATGCAGAATTTAGTGTAATGATTATTGTTTGAATTTCATTTATTTGATTGTGTTTTACAATGAATGGGTGGCACGTTAATATATATTTTGAAATGTGTGAGAATTTTCTTTGTTAATACTTGGTGCTTGGTATCTATATTATGTTTGTGCATTCAAATTTTTTCTGTGTGTGATGACAAAAATTTGATATGTAATGTTCAATGTATTTGTGTGTCTTTACAATGCTTTTTCTGACGTGTACTTGTGACTGTGTATGAGAATGGTTGTTGTTTGGCTTTTTATTTACATAGTTGTTGTTGCAGCAATGTGAGAGGCACAAGTGTTTTGCACAATGCTAGGTGGCACAAAGAGGTGTGAAATGGTGCGAGATGCATAGAGATGTTGCAGTAGTGTAGATATCAGAGAGGGAGCACTTGTTAGCAGCAGGTAGAGCTTCAGCATCAGAGTATGTTCCTAGTCCAAGAGAGTGGTCAGTTGGGAGTGTTTTTGTTCCAAGTGTTGTTGGAGCAAGTGGACCAAGTAGATGTGTTGCATGCGGAACATTCCAGAGTTACAGGATCAAGTTTGAGAGGAAGCCTTTCTTGTTGAGAGGGAGTGTTGAAAAATGTGCAATAAGAAATGTTAAATTTAGAATGTGCTAAAAATAGACCTGCTAAAAATAGCATGTCGAAAAATAGCAGTTTGGCCAGTAAGGTCATTGGCCACATTGGGTGAGAGGTGAAACTGCTAAAAATAGAAAGTTCTAAAAATAGCATTTATGGGTCCCTTCCTACTTATAGCAATCCCTAGTCTATCTGTAGGAAGTA
>APFE030273837.1:0-17115 GCA_000404065.3 Pinus taeda | reverse complement strand
TTTTGAAATTAATTTTTATTAGATATATGTTGTGGGGGCTTTTTTTTTTTGGTCAATATGATGAAAAAAAAAATTCTAAAATTATTTGACAATATATCCTATGAAGGGATACAAGCTTCCCTTTATTGTAAATAAAGTTATAATAAGGCACATTTAGTAAAAAGAAAACCTAAATTCTTCATGGAAGAATAAATTAAAAAACCACTAAAAGCTCAAAAAGAAATATTTTCAACATATATTTTTTAAAAATATCTTAAATGATATAAATTTTAAATTTTAAAATATTATTAATAATTCATAATATTAAAAGGTTATACTAAATATCATAAAATTATTTGATAGGAAAAGAAACATAAATGTAATTTTAAAAGTTTAAAGAATGAGAAAGTAACATCTAAAATAAAATTAACTTTAATGAATTTTATTACACCCGTGAAACTAAACATAACTCACATTAATGAATTTTATGAGACCCCTCAAACTAAACATAGCAGCTCACACCAGCAGTTATATAAAGATTAAGAAAGAAAATATATCAAGGAAATTTACTGGATTTTAAACATTAGCAACTATATAATCGAGGATGATCCAACAAAACATTTAATTTATGATCAAACAAAGCATTTAAGTTATGAAAAGCACCGGATTTGCGATTTCACTCAAACATATTAAAATTAACATAGCAGCTCACACCAGCAGCTATATAAAGATTAAGAAAGAAAATATATCAAGGAAATTTACTGGATTTTAAACATTAGCATTTAAGTTATGATCAAACAAAGCATTTAAGTTATGAAAAGCACCGGATTTGCGATTTCACTCAAACATATTAAAATTAACATAGCAGCTCACACCAGCAGCTATATAAAGATTAAGAAAGAAAATATATCAAGGAAATTTACTGGATTTTAAACATTAGCATTTAAGTTATGATCAAACAAAGCATTTAAGTTATGAAAAGCACCGGATTTGCGATTTCACTCAAACATATTAAAATTAACATAGCAGCTCACACCAGCAGCTATATAAAGATTAAGAAAGAAAATATATCAAGGAAATTTACTGGATTTTAAACATTAGCAGCTATATAATCCAGGATGATCAAACAAAACATTTAAGTTATGATCAAACAAAGCATTTAAGTTACGAAAAGCACCGGATTTGCGATTTCACTCAAACATAAACAAAGCATTTAAGTTACGAAAAGCACCGGATTTGCGATTTCACTCAAACATATTAAAATTAGTGTAGCACAATATTCATACTAAGTGCGCTTACATAGTTCACTCGAACATAAAGAAAACAGTGTACCACAACAATATAATTGTTGTGTACGAATTAACGGACAGAGTCGGTGAAGGCACTATATACTATATAGAGACGCTGTTGGGAATTCCTCGAAATGTAAGCCCAGCACCTGTATCGCCAGTATCAGAAGTCCCTGGGTATAAGAGCGTGTAGGGAACATCTGCAGGGCCGCGCCGGTTTTTCAACCTGTGATCTGTGTTCCTAGTCTTGATATTCTGCTCTATCTCAAGTAGCTGGGAGCGAAAGCGTTTGAATGCTGTTTCAACGCGAGAGTCATCTGTCCAATCGGAGAAGGAGCCCTGCCCCAGGTAAACCTCGTCGGTAGAATGCTTCGATAGAAGCTCCAGGACAGCCATGGTTGTGGCACAAGTCTTTGGATTGGACACAGTTTTTAGGAAATAGGCTTCCGGGTCACGAAGGAAGTCTAAGTATTGTGGGGATCCTTTCTCTGGAATAAGTTTCCGGGTGGTGCTGGGGTGATTGGGCATGAATCCGGCATAGCCGTACTGCCCGAAATTGACCGCTGCATGGTGGGCAGAAGCGATCCAAATGAGTGTGGTGATACCTTCTTTCATATCCTCCACACTCTTCATCTTGTACCATCCTCCCTCATCACGCTTCTTATCTCCGTGGCCCACCTCCACTATCTCTTTCCACCATGCTTGAACTTCTCTATCGCTCTCCACACTTTGGTCGTCCTTGTAATACAGCGATATGTAGTCGGATACCCAAGATTTCAAGGCCGCCCATATTTCAAGCCCGTCCACTGCATACGGATAATCTTTTATCACAAGCCTCGTACCACTTACTCTATCAGTAGGATCGCGCACAGCCATACCCCTGGACATGAACCCGTATCAGTGCATTAATATATATGTTAGTCCCACAAACTAATATTGAAGTAAAGTTACAGGGTGGTTATAATAGTACCTTTTAAGGAGATCAGCTGGCAGTCCCTGCTCGTTGAATCTCCAATCCATGTATGCTTTGGCCGAAATTTCCATAGAATACCTACCACTCGTAAAGCATTGCTCGATTATGCCTCCTGCATTTATCAATGATTGACGAGCAGACCGATTGATCTCCATAGTATTGCGAAAGTGAGGGATGAGCAACTTGTGAAGTGGGTGCAGTTTGCTCAAATGCCTGTGGGCAGAAATGATAAATGGCTCCACCACAGCATGAGTCCTGAGCCTGCATGCGAAAGGGAAAAAAAGGAGAGTGTATTTTATTAATAATCTAAATAGACAAATTCACAGTAAATTTCAATATGATAAAGGTGGTAATTAATTTTTTAACAAGTTCAAACTAAAAACAAAGTAATGATATGTACATTGTTCTCTATTTAAGTTTTATCTTTACTCTACTTTTTTATCTTTTCATCCTGATAATAATAAAAATTTTAGAAACCTCCCAAAACTTTTCATATTTTCATACCTAATTTCTACTAAAAGATTTTTCTTAATAAATATATATATGTTTAACCTCAACAAAGTAACTAAGCAACTGTTATTGAAATTAACAATTAACAAGATTACTTGACAATGTTGAAATTAACAAGATGGCTATCTCATACCAATGTAACTGTTATTGAAATTAACAAGATTAGTATCTCTTACCAATGGCTCACCAACTGATGGTAACCGGAATCGTTTGCCCGCACGTGAGCCTTCGCTAGTTGCCATAACCATCCATGATCTTCACCGCTATAGTCAGGAGTGTAGACGTGTCTTGAACCCAAGCCCACTGATGTGGGAGGCAAACACAGCTCAATGGCCACAGGCTTTAGAGTTCCGGTGTCGGCCAGGAAGAAAAGTGAACGGGTAGCGTAAGCTTTGCTGGTAGGAAGCTGGTTGACAAGCTCCACGTACGGCATGTAAGCGTCATAGTAGTCCAATATAAAGAGCCGATTCGATTTAATAGCCTGCTATATCGACATGCATGCTTAATGGTTGTCTGTCTATTGTATTGCGGAAGAATATTCAAAATACTAGTATATAATCATTAACGAACCATTAAATCTAAGTAACAATTTAATGAAGGAACTAAATACCTCCTCCACCGAGATGCCATCTAGGCTTTTAAGAATATGTTGAGCGGTGATTGCACTCTGTTGGGAACCATAGATTTGTGCGTTCAGCTGGCCGGACGGTGGAAAGCTCTGTAATCACATAAAGAAGTTCGTATCGACATTAGTAGTCATAATAATAATAATAATAACAATATTATTAAGAAGTAAAAGTCTCGGTTGCTTCGTAGTTGTAAACATCGAATGACCATCGGATTCACTCCAGAAAGCGTCTGGCGGGCAAACTCTTCTTCTGTCTTCCATGCAGCGTCATCCTCTATTGCACAGACACGGATTTCATTCAGTAATTATCAAACATAACTAATAGGGCGCAAAATGCACCAAATTCAAATTTAGGAATACTGATCGAGATTAATCAACTCACTGGTAATGATAGTGGGAAGCGGAAACTTGAGAATAGCTTGATCCTCTGTATTCAGAATCCCTTTCATCGTCTGACCGGGAAGTACTTCTTTGGCTAAAGTGGTTGTAATGTTAGTCAAAAATGAAATTCCCTTACTGTAGAGACCCCGAACTTCCTTCAAACTGGCAAACTCAGGCTTAACAGCTGACATTATGGCGGGTATAACTACTTTAGAGAAAGCTTTGAGGAAATGAGCTCTGAAGTCTGAAAGGCACTCCTGCGGAAATTGTTCGTCTGAGGGAATATAGAAGCTCTGCGTAAGGCTGCATAGCCGGTTCAAGCTCTCGAAAGCCTGACCTGCAAACGGTCGTAACAGGTAAAGCGTAAGTTCTATTCTATATATATATATATATATTTTAACGTAAAGCGTAAGTTCTATTCTAATACACTTTAATTTGATCATCTAACGCATGGGTAGCAGGTAGTTACTCGTTTTAGAACGTGGACGACCAGTTCTACACCTGCGGGGATATGGCAATTCCCGCGATCCACCCAGCACTTTCCTTTCTAACTCCTTCTTGGTGTCAGGATCGCCCAGATCATTGTAAACATCGTAGTCATAAATGCGCTCCCATGTACTCCTTTGGCCTGTTCCGTTTCCTCTCAATCTCACCAACTCTACGTTCCTCAAAGCCACCAGACCTAACGGCGTTTCATCGGGAAGATAGCTCTGCACACATGGATACATAAATATTAATATTTTCATTTCACACGGGGAGTGTGATGGAAAGCGTACGTAAATTTAACGAAATTAGACGTTATGTACATTATTTGCAAAGAAGACTCGTTCAGCGATTAGATTGGAGTAGATGGCACTCATCCACTTGGGATATATCCAGGAGTTGCACAGGAAACGAATATGGCCTTTTCCGGGGATTTGAATTGAAAGCTCTTTTAGAAAGAACTCTCTGGAGTGATTGTTTGTCACCAGTACAGCGCCGGGGATCCCCATCTCAGGAGCCCACTCGAAGCTGATTTCGTGTTTTGAATCCTTACTAACGTATTCAAACGAGGGCAGATATTTCCATTCTAAATGAGCAGGACGGCTACGTAAACCCTGGCCAGTTTCTGCAATAACAGGTCAATTCACGTCTGATATAACTACTCGCGTAATAATTGACATGATATTACATGCATGGTAGAACAAAGCCAAGGAATTCATGACGGCATTAATCTATAATCTTGCAAATTCATTATTTCACCTTGATCTATGTGGTCGCTACTGACAAGCTGAAAATTCACCTTCTGTTGCAGCAACTCGAATACACGATCTCCAAAGCTGGCAGATATATCCTTGACATCGAGAAGAGACGTTTTCCGAAGGATAACCGTCCCTTCGATCTTGGTAACTCCCTTCTTGCACCTCCCGAAAATTTCGAAATTTTTCATTTCTCTGTCAACTGTAATGCCTATTCAGCGTATACTTGCCCTTGCCTCGTATGTTACAAATATAAAGTCATTGGTATTTATAGAATGGTCCTCATGAGTAAACAAATAATCACATATCACCTTACAATGTGAAGAGTGGACAAATAATTTTGCTCTGTACGAATGGAATCACATATCACCTTACAATGTGAAGAGTGGTCCTGATGAGTAAACACATAATTTTGCTGGAATGATTCCAAATCACCTTCATAAAATGTTTCTCTCACCACAATAATTATTATAATTTTCCTGCTCGTCAGGACTGCTTTCACTAGAAAACTATTTTATTTGAAAAGTTATATTAAATCATTATAATTTTCCTGCCCACCAAGACTGCTTTTACTAGTAAATTATTCTATTTGAAAAGTTATACCCAATGAGTGGTGGATCAATTTATTTTTTTCCCATGTTTCTTCAATAAAATTCTTTCTCATCCCCAAGACAATTATTCACCCCGGAATGTTATGCGAGCATAACTTTGGCTGGCTGGCTTCTTCCTTTATTCTTCCTTTATCCAATTGGAGGTGGTGGTAGGTTATGGCATCTCCAGAAAAGACGTCATCTCAACCTCCTATCTTATGTCACTTAAGAGCCCGTCATCGTATCGTTTTTGGCTGGCTTATTCTCCCTTTATCCAATTGGAGGTGGTGCTACGTTAAGGCATCTCCAGAAAAGACGTCATCTCAACCGCGTATCTTATGTCACTTAAGAGCCCGTCATCTTGTGAATTTGTACCTAATTGTAAGAGTGATTGCTTACTCTTTTTCGGTTGTTAGGACCCTGTGAGGTTGTTATTTTTTTAGGTTTTTTTAATATTTTTATTTGGTATGAGACTTTAGGTTTAAAAAATAGTAGGCAATAGTTATATTCCATTAATTTATTTATGTAGTGGAGGGGATTTTTGGAGGATACATTGATTGTTCATAATTCTTAAAGGAGCATTAGTAGAATTGGTAGGTGAAAAAATTCCAAAGGAAAAATATGTTTAAATATATATCAAGATAGAGGTAAGAATTTTTTTAAATTACAGAATGAGGTACTTATTTCATGATAAATTTTATTTCACCATTATCTAGCTTTTTGTTGTTTTCTCCCTGTATTGTGTTGAGTATTTTTGTGCATTTTTTTCACAACTCATTAATAAGTGGTTAAATATAATTATAAAAATAAGATGATATTGGAGAAGATAATGATATATTTTTTTTTATGGTGAAGTCTTATCAAAATGGATCAACTCAACAAGATGGGGAAAATTTTGCAAATTAGAAGTTTAAAATGCAAAAGTTAATGGAAGTGTATATCTTTTTGGCAATTTCATATGGAAACCAAGCTAGACCCACAACACCAATAGCCTCAATTCAAAATTGGAATCCACAAGGGACTAAAGAAAAAGTGGTTTTTAGAATGTCTATAATGACAACCTCATTTTGCATGTCATAGAATGTAAAACATCCCTTGAAACTTCAGAGACACTTAAAGGATTGTATCAAACAAAATAAACAATTACGACCTTCTTTCTCACAAGAAAACATTTCTTAATGAAAATGATGGAAAACCGAGTTATTAGTAATTTTCTTTCTAGAATCAAAGAGCTTAAAGATAAGCTTGGTGATATTGGTGAAAGTATTTCGAGCTCGTAATGAATGGAATATTGAATGCATATAAATGTTTATCACCAATCCTATAGCTAGGGAAAGAGCATCTACATTTGATGAATCCACAAGTAAGCACCTACATTTAATGAATTGGCAAGTATTCTAGTTTAAGAGGAATAACAAAGAAAGAATCTCAACTACAGATCTAATAGCTTCATACACCCTCATCCACCTTCCTTTACCTTCAAAATACCTTTCTCACCCTCACGATGCTCTTGGACCCAAGGAAATCTTGTAGCAAAACAAGGTAGCATGTGGCATCCTATAGTAGTCTTGTAGCATTGCCTAAACTTGGCTAGATTTGCTTTAAGATCTTGATTTTTGCATTTTGGGATTGAATAATTACCCCCACACTTCGAATCAATGGTTAGGGAGACCCAAGGACCACTCTAGACCCATTCTTTCTTCACTGCAAGTACAAGACAACAATTAGAATCACAATGACTATTCTTTTATGCAATGAGTAAGGATTGTGCTACTAAAGCTAAAACCATCTTACACTCAGTGATATAAAGGGAAACTCTTCAATGCAAATAGATTAAACCTCATTTTTGAGGTTACACTCTTAGATTTTCTAGTCATGCCTTGTAGTTTAAATTTCCTCATTCAAGGCAATTTGCAAATAGAGTAATGATTTACATTATGCAAGTAGAGTGTTGACTTGATTGTTTTGCAAGTAGAATAGCATGCTTTATTTCTACAACTAGTATAGTATATTCCCTTCCTGTGGCTATAGTTAGTATTTACATTTGATGAATGACACTTTCATTTCTTCAATTAGGATAATGTTCATTGTCCTGCGATTAGAGTAGACTCTTTCATTTTCACACAGATTATCTTTGTAAGCTAGTTTAAGGAGTGGTCTCTACATGCTTTGATATGATTCAATAACTGAAGGTGACATGAGTAGAGCTTGACGTACAATGCATACAACACTATCACCTCTAAGTTTCTACGAATCCTGGGTTGATAATTTAAGTTGGTAGCCTTGGAATTGTAACATTCTTGTTGGAATACTAGGGCTCATCACTTTTTGGCACCGCTATCCGGCAGGGGTCCAAGTAGGTATTGTTTCTACTTAGAAGTTTCTTATTTTTTTTCCTCTCTCTCGCATCAGTACTATTAATTTGAAAATGTTCAAAAAAAAAGCGGAAAATTTGAAAACAAATAGAGCTAGTTCTTTCATGCCTCGTAGGAGTAGGGATATCAACGGAAATTCCTACCAAAAACCCCAACACCTTCGAGTACCCAACTATCATTCTTCTTTGGTGACTTTGAACTTCCCTCTCTCACTAAAAGGGAGTTAGAAACCCCTCTAGGTGAGCAACTTGAAATTTTTGAGGAACCCGTATGGGAGGAACAACTCATCTCACCTACCCAAACCATGGCTGCAAACAAACAACACGAGTGCTTTCCTATCCAAGAAATCAATGACGATGCCAACATGAAGAATATAATCCCTACTTCCCTTCCATGGTCTAACCTTTGAGGGCCCTAACACATTCATGTTTAAATTTACTATTTTATGTAGGACCTATGACTATACCTCTAATAAATAGGAGATAAAGTTGTTTCCATCCACTTGCAAAGATGCAACATTTCATTGGTTTATAAGCTTACCTCGAGGCAACATCAATACTTGGACACAAATTCAGCAAGCCTTTAATGAGAATTACAAGGATTATTGTAGGTCTAGAGAGACAAAAGAGGAAATCTTTACGATGACCCTAGGACTAGATGAATCCTTAGAGGACTTGTTGACAGTGTTGGAATCGCCAACATGTCAAGGGATCTCCCCGATAAGAAGTCCAAACTAGACCTGAGATCGTTTCGAGTAGGAGTCCCAACAATGGGTAGTAAAGGAGTGTCCTGATCGTGGTAGCATGCAGAGGTAAGTATGATAACTTTGTTTAAGAAAGTGTGTGACCTTGCTGCAAGTCAAGCGAAATGCATGGGGGTTCTAGATAACAGAGGGGAAAAGGAAGAGTGTCCCTTAGAAGCTTGTAATAATATACTACGTAAAAGGAACACACGAGCAGAATGAAATCATAGGGTGGAATCGAAATAGTCCATAATCCAAAGTGATGGGTTAATACAACAACACATCTTCAACAAGATACATACAATTGCATAAAAAATAGTTCATACATAAATCTGTAAGTTAAATAACATACATTGCTAAAGCAACCAGAATAGTCAACTACAATAACAACAGATACATGAAAATGTGTTATATCAGTTATATTATTAAGTGAAAGTTCAATCCGTACATACAGTATTTACAACCACTAGCCCTAATAGTGGAACATTACAGTCAACACGCCTGCTCCTCCAAAGAGATGTACTTGCTATATTCTGTAGAGAAGCCAAGGCCTGTCATAATACTCTCCAAGCCTTCTCTAAGCAATGCCTAGCCAAGAGCTTGGCTCCCAAAAGCCCATTCTATGAGTTATGAGGTTCTATCTATAACAAAGGGTGGGGTGACCTTTGACATTCCCCTTTGTGACTCTTCAAATACCCTCATGAATCTTCAACTTATTTACAAATAACTCTTTACATTACATAGTGACTGTTCATATTCCACTAATGCCACTTGGAATTTCACTTACACCATGTTTACAAATAGTATACATTTTCCACATGTAGCCATGGGAGACAAAATAGGCTAGAGACAATCTAAGAAGGAAGGCAAAACACTATGACTCCGAAGTTTGGGAAAAGACCAACTCAGCAAACTCCAATTGATGCTACTCGGTCATGTATTGATGCCAAGATTGGTATTATGAAATGATGTCCCCAAGTTTCTTGATGGTGTCTTCCTGATAACTAACTCTTTCCTCCATAACTTCTGGGTATATGGTCTTGGAACCTATGTCCATCTCTTTCTGAAGCATGTGTGGCATGGTGTAGACCACGACAGGACCCCCAATGTCCTTCTGCATGTTTGTTGCGCTCACATCCAAGCCATCCTTGGTGGCCTCTCTCCTTAGTTGTTCCATGTACCTGTCGACCTCTAATCGAACTTGATTCTCGTGGTTAAGTTTTGTGAGGGAACCTACATCTACTCACTCTCTTCCTTAGTTGTCAGTTGTTCCAACTCATTAACCTCTATTGGTCTTGTTTTCTTTGTCAATGTACCTTTCCTTTTTTCTTATTCCCACTTATGTTTCTCTTCATATTATTTCCTCGTTAGTTCTTGTCCTTCTTTCAATTGTCGTTCTACTTGTTGTGATCTCAGTTCTGCTACCTGCAAGCTCTTCTTTTCTTTCTTCCTCCACTTTTCTATATATGTCCTTCAAAGATACCTATATGAAGATTGAGTCTTCTTTCACTCTGTAGCTTTGTTCTCCCTTTAATGCGTCAATAATTTCCTCTTTTTGTGATCCTATATTGAACTGTTTCCTTCTACCACTATTGTTGGTCTTGCTGCCATGTTACTATTGATTCCTTTTTTATAAAAAGTTGGGCATCTGTATATATTGGAATGTAAACTAGAGCTTACTCAACTTCTTCCCCGGCACAACTTTCAATGGTCGCTCTTGAAACAACTCTCTTTGGTTCTATGGTACAATGAATGTTGGATAGAAGTGCTTCACGAGTGTGGTACCTGTGGGAATGAATAGACACTCATGGAAGATAGACATTATTTATTACAAATCTAACTTCAAAGCATGATCAAGCGGAAACCAGGGCATCTAATGAGAGGAATTGCACAATTTTGACTAATAGGGGTGATTGGCTTACTGTGGGAACTGCACACTACAGATTCCCAATAGTGAGTGAGGAAGCTTGATGGATGGACTTATGCAATGTAGAGTCTTAGTGACCAAACTCAGAGACTAGCTTCGAGAACTACGTAGTGTTTATTTGGAGCCAACTCGGGACAGGCTCTATTCAATTCTAGAAGCCAAGGCAGATGCCTTGAGCTCCCAAATTGCATATTGTATGCAGTGAGATGTGAGATCCTAAGCAGAGCAGAGCCCATACCTATTCATGGGGAGAGTGAAATAAAGAAGGTCTGAAATATGATGCGAGGATGAGTGCAAATATGATTAAGTGTAGAATTATGCATGTAAAACAAGTGCAAAAATTAATTAAACTGGAGGAACACGAGACATGTGAAGGGAGTCACTGCAGCAATGACTGTTGGTGCAAAATCGGGAAAACTCATGCGACACTTGAGAGGGGAAATCTATAACTTGAAAAAAAACTTCTGCAAGCTAAAAAATGTTAAAACTCCAATGGTCATTCAACAAAACGAGTGAAACAACACTCTCACAAGCTAAAAAAAACAACAAGGCATGCAAGGTGCACATCATCCTCCTTATAATCCAAATGAGAATGCAGCTTTCCAGCTTTGGTACCCTTTCACTCATCCATCATGGTCCATACCCTCTCCTTGGTCTTATACTCCTCAATACCCTCCTTAACCTATTAATCCTCCTTTCCAACCATATCCACTACAACCTCCTCAATGGGGCAACCATTCACAAGGATGGAGGCCTCAAGTGGCCCAACCTCCTGCTTTAATGCCTCCTCCTCAACCTCAACCACAACTCCCTCACAATAATCTACCTAAGCAACCTTCAATTCCTACCCAACCCAATCCAAACCTGAAGAACGAAATCACAACTGGTTTACAGTGGGGAGATATCCTATCATGCTTATGTTGTGAAAATCCAAGAGATCAACCTTGAGTTTGGGAATGTACTTCCAAATTGTCACCCACCTTCTCCACCTATAGAACTTGGAGAAGAGAAGAAATATAGTACCCCCGAAGATAATTCATCTCCCTATCTTGAAAGGTTGGTCCAACCTACACAACATACCCTGGAAGAGGCTAAACTTCTAGGATAATTGAATAAATTGTGTTAAAATATCCCTTCTCTAAGCCATCAAAGATGTCCCCATCTACAAAAATGTTATGAAGGAATAATGTTTTAAAAGTCCTAGGAGAAGAAGGAGAGATAACCCCACTAATCAATGTTGTTGGGTAGTTTTCTGATCTAACACTTGGGGAAGTTATCTCCCCAAAGTACTTGGATCCTGGTAGCTCTCTGGTGGATGTGAAAATTTATAGAATTATGGTCATTAATAACTTGATTGACCTTGGGGTTGGAATAAATTTCATGACCAAGGAAACCATGCTCAAGATCAACGTCCCAAGGGCCTTGAGGGAGACTACTAGAGTGATGCAGCTTGTAGATAGATCCATAGTAGCTCCTAAAGGAGTTATTAAATATGTAATGTTCTCCATCGACTCTTGGGAGTACCTCACAGATTTCATTGTCCTCCAGCTGAAAACAAAGTTTAATGGTTACCCTCTCATCCTAGGAAGACCTTGGTTGGAGACTATTGATTCCTACATTAGTTGTAGGCTTGGGAACATGACCATCAAGAATAGGCATCTATCAAAACAACTTGTGTTATACCCTACTTCTTAACCTTCTATTGAGCATGTCTTTCCCTTATGGTTAGAAGATGAGGAAGAAGAAGAGTATTTATCAAAAATACCTCTACCTAGTCTATACACTAGACACTACTATAGGAGGTAGGAATCTTGATGAAGACGACCTTATTCACCATATATTACATAATCAACCTCCCACTTCCATTCCAATTGATGAACTAATGAAAGAATTCTTAGAAAATTCTGAGAGCTATCCATAGAATAATCCATTCTTTATCTACATTGACCTAGAGCATGTCAAGGTTGTGGTCATTATCCCATCAATAACTCTAAATATCAACTCCTCTCTGAGTTGAGCAAGAAGAGAAATTAGGCACTGTGTTGAGACAAAGCCTTGATTCTTTTACTTCGGACTATAAGAAAATGAAAGGTGTACATCCCTCAGTTTGTACCCATCATATCTACATCAAAGAGCGATGCAAGCCTCTCCACTAACCCTAGAAGAGGATGAACCTAGCTCTTAAGGTCATTGTGAAAGAGGAATTACAAAAGCTACTAGATGCAGGGTTCATTTACCCCATTTCAGATAGTGAGTTGGTGCCCACCCTTGTCCTATTCCCCAAGAAAAATAGGAAGTGGAGGATATGTGTTGATTATCAAGAGCTTAAAAATGATACAAAGAAGGGATGCTTCCCTTTGCTTTTCATTGACCAAGTCCTAGATGGCCTTGCAGGGAAGAGATTATTTTCCTTCCTAGATGGATTTAGTGGGTGAAACCAAATATAGATCAACCCTGAGGACTAAGAAAAGACCACATTCAAATATAGATCAACCCCGAGGACTTAAGAGCCCGTCATCGTATCGTTTTCAATAGTTATGGTTAGTGTGAATTGTGAATTTGTACCTAACTGTAAGAGTGATTGCTTACTCTTTTTCGGTGGTTAGGACACTGTGAGGTATTTGATTCAATATAAAATCTAATGAATCTGTCTCTTTTGGAGGTTTTTTTACTTTTTATTTTGTAGGTTTTTTTAACTTTTTTTTTAGTAGGATACTAATGTGTAGTTGATTTAATAGAAATTTTATTCTAATAAATATATGGGTTTTTTATGTTTTAGGTTTTTTTAATATTTTTCTTTGGTATGAGACTTGAGGTTTAAAGAATAGTAGGCAATAGTTATATTCCATCAATTTATCTATGTAGTGCAGGGGATTTTTGGAGGATACACTGATTGTTCGTAATTCCTAAAGGGGCATTAGTTGAATTGCTAGGTGAAAAAATTCCAAAGGAAAAATATGTTTAAATACATATCAAGATAGAGGCAAGAATTGTTTTAAACTACAGCATGAGGTACTTATTTCATAATAAATTTTATTTCACCATTATCTAGCTTTTTGTTGTTTTCTCCCTGTATTGTGTTGAGTATTTTTGTGCTTTTTTTCACAACTCATTAATAAGTGGTTAAATACAATTATAAAAATAAGATGATATTGGAGAAGATAATGAAATATTTTTTTATTGGGCTTATGAGATGTCAAATTATGGTGAAATCTTATCAAAATGGATCAACTCAACAAGATGGGGAAAATTTTGCAAATTAGAACAATGCGCAGCCAAGAGCTTTTCTACCAAAAGCCCATTCTATGAGTTATGAGGATCTATTTATAACAAAAGGTGGGGTGACCTTTAACATTCCCCTTTGTGACTCTTCAAATACCCTCATGAATCTTCAACTTCTTTACAAATAACTCTTTACATTACATAGTGACTGTTCATATTCCACTAATGCCACTTGGAATTTCACTTACAACATGTTTACAAATAGTATACATTTTCCACATGTAGCCATGGGAGACAAGCTTGATGGATGGAACTATGCAATGTAGAGTCTTAGTGACCAAACTCAGAGACTAGCTTCGAGAACTACGTAGTGTTTATTTGGAGCCAACTCGGGACAGGCTCTATTCAATTCTAGAAGCCAAGGCAGATGCCTTGAGCTCCCAAATTGCATATTGTATGCAGTGAGATGTGAGATCCTAAGCAGAGTAGAGCCCATACCTATTCATGGGGAGAGTGAAATAAAGAAGGTCTGAAATATGATGTGAGGATGAGTGCAAATATGATTAAGTGCAGAATTATGCATGTAAAACAAGTGCAAAAATTAATTAAACTGGAGGAACACGAGACATGTGAAGGGAGTCACTGCAACAATGACTGTTGGTGCAAAATCGAGAAAACTCATGTGACACTTGAGAGGAGAAATCTATAACTTGAAAACAAACTTCTGCAAGCTAAAAAATGTTAAAACTCCAATGGTCATTCAACAAAACAAGTGAAACAACACTCTCACAAGCTAAAAAAACAACAAGGCATGCAAAGTGCACATTATCCTCCTTATAATCCAAATGAGAATGCACCTTTCTAGCTTTGGTACCCTTTCACTCATCCATCATGGTCCATACCCTCACCTTGGTCTTATACTCCTAAATACCCTCCTCAACCTATTAATCCTCCTTTCCAACCATAGCTACTGCAACCTCTTCAATGGGGCATCCACTCACAAGGATGGAGGCCTCAAGTAGCCCAACCCCCTGCTTTAATGCCTCCTCCTTAACCTCAACCACAACTCCCTCACAATAACCTACCTAAGCAACCTTCAATTCCTACCCAACCCAATCCAAACTTGAAGAACAAGAAATCACAACAGGTTTACAGTGGGGAGATATCCTATCATGCTTAAGTTGTGAAAATCCAAGAGATCAACCTTGGGTCTAGGAATGTATTTCCAAATTTTCACCCACCTTCTCCACCTATAGAACTTGAAGAAGAGAAGAAATATAGTACCCCCGAAGACAATTCATCTCCTTATCTTGAAAGGTTGTTCCAACCTACACAACATACCCTGGAAGAGGCTAAACTTCTAGGATAATTGAATAAATTGTGTCAAAATACCCCTTCTCTAAGCCATCAAAGATGTCCCCATATACAAAAATGTTATGAAGGAATAATGTTTTAAAATTTCTAGGAGAAGAAGGAGAGATAACCCCACTAATCAATGTTGTTGGGTAGTTGTCTGATCTAACACTTGGGGAAGTTATCTCCCCAAAGTACTTGGATCCTAGTAGCTCTCTGGTGGATGTGAAAATTTATAGAATTATGGTCATTAATAACTTGATTGACCTTGGGGTTGGAATAAATTTCATGACCAAGGAAACCATGCTCAAGATCAACCTCCCAAGGGCCTTGAGGGAGACCACTAGAGTGATGCAGCTTGTAGGTAGATCCATAGTAGCTCCTAAAGGAGTTATTAAATATGTAATGTTCTCCATCGACTCTTGGGAGTACCTCACATATTGCATTGTCCTCCAACTGCAAACAAAGTTTAATGGTTACCCTCTCATCCTAGGAAGACCTTGGTTGGAGACTATTGATTCCTACATTAGTTGTAGGCTTGGGAACATGACCATCAAGAATAGGCATCTATCAAAACAACTTGTGTTATACCCTACTTCTTAACCTTCTATTGAGCATGTCTTTCTCTTATGGTTAGAGGATGAGGAAGAAGAAGAGTATTTATCAAAAATACCTCTACCTAGTCTATACACTAGACACTACTATAGAGGTAGGAATCTTGATGAAGATGACCTTATTCACCATATATTACATAATCAACCTCCCACTTCCATGCCAATTGATGAACTAATGAAAGAATCCTTAGAAAATTCTGAGAGCTATCCATAGAATAATCCATTCTTTATCTACATTGACCTAGATCATGTCAAGGTTGTGGTCATTATCCCATCAATAACTCTAAATATCAACCCTTCTCTGAGCTGAGCAAGAAGAGAAATTATGCACTGTGCTGAGACAAAACCTTGATTCTTTTACTTCGGACTATAAGAAAATGAAAGGTGTACATCCCTCAGTTTGTACCCATCATATCTACATCAAAGAGCGATGCAAGCCTCTCCACTAACCCTAGAAGAGGATGAACCTAGCTCTTAAGGTCATTGTGAAAGAGGAATTACAAAAGCTACTAGATGCAGGGTTCATTTACCCCATTTCAGATAGTGAGTTGGTGCCCCCCCTTGTCCTATTCCCCAAGAAAAATAGGAAGTGGAGGATATGTGTTGATTATCAAGAGCTTAAAAATGATACAAAGAAGGGATGCTTCCCTTTGCTTTTCATTGACCAAGTCCTAGATGGCGTTGCAGGGAAGAGATTATTTTCCTTCCTAGATGGATTTAGTGGGTGCAACCAAATATAGATCAACCCTGAGGACTAAGAAAAGACCACATTCAAATATAGATCAACCCCGAGGACTTAAGAGCCCATCATCGTATCGTTTTCAATAGCTATGGTTAGTGTGAATTGTGAATTTGTACCTAACTGTAAGAGTGATTGCTTACACTTTTTCGGTGGTTAGGACACTGTGAGGTATTTGATTCAATATAAAATCTAATGAATCTATCTCTTTTGGAGGTTTTTTTACTTTTTATTTTGTAGGTTTTTTTAATTTTTTTTAGTAGGATACTAATGTGTAGTTGATTTAATAGCAATTTTATTCTAATAAATATATGGTTTTTTTATTTTTTAGGTTTTTTTAATATTTTTATTTGGTATGAGACTTGAGGTTTAAAGAATAGTAGGCAATAGTTATATTCCATCAATTTATCTATGTAGTGCAGGGGATTTTTGGAGGATACACTGATTGTTCGTAATTCCTAAAGGAGCATTAGTAGAATTGCTAGGTGAAAAAATTCCAAAGGAAAAATATGTTTAAATACATATCAAGATAGAGGCAAGAATTTTTTTAAACTA
>APFE030273825.1:0-11681 GCA_000404065.3 Pinus taeda | reverse complement strand
AGGGTAGAGGAGAAGGCTTGTGAGAAGCTTTGATTGCCTGTGAGCATCCAGGAGGATTGTACTGAGAGTTGGCTAGCTGTGAGAGCTAAGGCTTTGTATAATTCTGGTGTATTTCCACCTTGTATGATAATACAGATAGTGGGGTTTTTTAGCTCAGGCTTTCCCCTGAGTATTTTATGTGTTTCATGTGCATTGATTCTTCTTCTTATGGTTATATGTGTTCAGCTCAATCTTGCTCAATCTTTAAGCTTCCACAAATTGATAGTAGAAGTAGATTATAGTATTTTTCTTTGGTATATTGCTTTATTAGGTTAATCTATAATCAGATTCTCTACAGAGATCTTAGAGGTAGATTTGTAGAAAATTTGCAGAATTTCTACATGGTATCAAAGCTAGCTGATCTATAGAGAAATTTCTACACTCAACACTGTTTCCAAATGCTTGGAATGCTCTTCCTCATTTTTAGAATATACCAATATTTCATTAATGACCACAATAACAAACTTGTCCAAATAAGGATGCAAGACACTATTCATCAAACACATAAATGTAATTGGGGCATTATTCAAACTGAATGGAACTACAATGAACTCATAATGACCATACCTGGTCCAGAAATTTGTCTTGTAAATGTACTTCTCTTTAATGTGTCCCTGATGATATCCAAATCTCAAATTAATCTTCGAGAATACTGCTACTCCCTTCAGCTGATCAAACTAGTCATCAATCCTCAGCAACAGATACTTATTCTTGATGGTCACTTGTTCAACTTCCTGTAGTCAATGCATAATCTCATAGTACCATCCTTCTTCTTCACAAACAATATTGGTGCACCCCAAGGTTATACACTTGGCCTAATGTATCCCTTGTTAAGAATCTCTTTCAGCTGCAATTTTAACTCTACCAAATTAGGTGTGCTCATCCTGTAAGGTGCTTTTGATGTTGGAGTTACCCCTAATAGTAACTCAATAGAAAATTCTACTTCCCAGTGAGGTGGAAACTCCGAAATCTTTGTGAGAAACACATCCTGAAACTATTATATAATTGGGTACCTTCTCAAAAATTTTGCATCCTCTACTTCCTTACCTTTGTCGTTAGAAATATTCCATGCAAATAATGCAAACCCCTTCCTCTGACTGCACTTTTCCTGCATAGCTATGACCATCTTAACTGATGTGGCTTTCTTCTTCCCCTGTAATACTCTTGGTTCCCCATTGTCATTCAGGCACTAAATGGCTTTGTCATAACAATCCACCTTGGTCCTATGAAGGTACAACAATGAATACCCAATAGCATATTATATGATCCCAATGAAAATGCATTCAAGTTCGTTGTTGTAGACATGCCATTCAACTCAAATGCACAAGATCTTACCCAACGGTGGACTCTTTTCCTTCTACCTATATCCAACTTCACTAACCAAGATTCTGCATGCACTTCTTTATTCAAACCACACTTATCTACCAAGTCAGGACTAACAGAACTATAATTAGATATAGGGTCAATCAAACGAGAAACAACTTGATCACAAATCTTACCATCCATCTTAATGATAGATGTATGATGGCCTTATTCTCTCTTATCCAATGCTACATAGATACAATGAATGATCTAACGAAAATCCCCAACAATATACGCCTCCTGTGCACTATATATCTAAGGCCTACCACCCTAATTTTTTGGACAATCTCTCTTAAGGTGTTCCTTACCACATGTCCAACACTCCAACCATCCACTACCATCACCTTTATGCTATTGTTGTGATCCATGTTCCTTTTAATCTACATTGAACTTCTTTTTTGGTGCCACATCATCTTCTTTTTTTGCATTCTGAGGCCTTGCTATTTTCGGTCGCCATTTACCTTTACCTTTATCCTTATCCTTCCCTTTCCATCCTTTCTGAGATTCATTCTTACACTTTGACTATTCATAGTAGTGCTGCAATTTTTGAATAAATTCCTCAAATGACCAAGGCTCATCAAACTCAATCCAATCTCTAAATGCTGATGGAAAAACCAATGAAAATTCATTGAACTTTAGCCTTCTCTTATTTAAGATATGGTACATACCTCAATAGCTCTAGGAACTTGGTTGTATACTCATCATTTATCATAGATCCCATCTATAGCTCATAGAATTCTTTGGCCTTACTGTAATAGTACCTTTATGACAAGTACTTCTTCCTAAAATGCCTCTTGAACTCATGCCAACTCAAATGTTCTGTCCTGATGTCTCTAACCAACTTCACATATTCCCGCCATATATATACCTTACCTCTCAGGCTGAAGATAACTACTCTAGGCTTCATATTATTTGTTTAATTATGAAACTCAAAGAACTTCTTCATCCCAAGTATCCAAGCATCTGCATCCTCCAGCTTCTTCACAACTCCATCCAAAGTAGGTGGATTTTATTTCTTAAATTCATCTAGAAAGTATCCCCTATCACTACTCCTGTAAGGATGATAACAATGATGATCATAATGCCTATCAAAACAATCTCATAGGCATTATGATCATCATTGTTATCATAAGCATTATAATAACAATGATGTGGCCTGTAAGGAGTATTGCATTAACCTTTGCCATAATGCCACAGACCACAGGTTATGATGATAATGGCATTATAATGATAGGCATTATAATGCTTATGATCATAATTTCACACGTGACATTTTATGATGATAACAATTGTGATCATATGCCTATCAGAACCTGTTTCCATCACCTCTCCTATCTGGAGTATCCAACAATCTTCCATCTCTAACTATATTATGTATATTAGATCCCTAACCACCATGAGACCTACTGCCATATGCACTATTAGTTTTTTTCCTCTTTCCCATGGTTGATTGTAAGTGGCCCTTGTTGTTGTAATTCTGACAAACTTTGAAGGAGTATTGCATTAACCTTTTCTTGTTTGTCTTGTGCCTACTTTATTTTGTCATTGTCCACCTTACAACTCCATATTTCTTCCTTCAAGCTTCTCAATCTGTGTGCTAAATCAGAAGAGTTCCCGACACCATGCTTCTCATCTGATTCATAGGGAGAATATTGGTACTCTACCATCTTGCTAGTCATTTATGATATCTTTCCTGCAAGGCATATTATGTTAGCTAAACCAAATCACAATAAATGAAAGTACCTTAGCAAAATTCGGGGAGGATATCTCATCTATAATATCAACCAATCATCGTAGTACATGTATAACATAATCATGACAATGTATATACTTATAATACATAATCATATAACCATGTAACCATCATTCTAGCTAGAGTCCAGTCATCAATACATGACAATATCAACTACACATACTAGGATCTAATGCATGACAATAACAACTATACCAATGTACACTAATAATACGCAATCATAAACAACAAAAACATCCTCTTTCACATGAAAACATCACTACAACCATGACCGAAACCATGCATATGCAACAAACATATAGACACCAAGATGATTAACACACGTGCAACCGACATGAACGCATGACCAACACACACCACCCATCTAGTCTAAGGGTAAACCTTACTCTGATACCACTGTATGGTATCAAATATGACCCCAAGAGAGTGCAACCCACTCTAATACCACTATGTGGTATCAGATATAACCCAAAGAGAGTTCAACCCACTCTAATACCACTTTGTAACACCCTTCTCCCACATCCACCCAAGTAACTAGCCAACATGTGTAAACATGTGATGCAAAGTTACTATGATATGATTCGACCTCCTAATTCACCTTAAGGAAGTGGAACCGATGGAAAAACACAAAACAGACCTTCCACATAAGCAACATGACTCCCAATAACCATCCCAACCACTCACGTAACCAACCCCTGGGTCCCACTGAGTTTTTAAACCATTGAACTCCTGGATTCTCCCTTAAAATGGGAATGCATTTGTTAAGGGGGCTCTCGACGCTCCCATATCATGGGTATGCCAACATCCATGGCCTTTTCT
The DNA here is from genome assembly GCA_000404065.3 of Pinus taeda. Taxonomy (NCBI): domain Eukaryota; kingdom Viridiplantae; phylum Streptophyta; class Pinopsida; order Pinales; family Pinaceae; genus Pinus; species Pinus taeda. The sequence continues at coordinate 7,708 of APFE030273825.1, read as the reverse complement.
TCCCACTATTGTGCCAGCGTCCTGGGGATATGAGTGACTTTTTCAGGTCAAGAGCCCAAATCACTGCCTAGAACTAAATGATACCTTCAAATATGAAATATAGCAACAAAATAATGATACAAATGAAATTACTATAACAAGGACTTGACTGGAACCCAACTAGCCATGATATGCATTTTGTCAAACATGTCACAAATATGTAATCTACAGGTGTAAACAACAGATGTAAGCATAGGGGTCTCATACCTATATGATAATCGTTGAGAATTATTGTTCCCTTATAACATTAGTTTCATTATCATTTATTAGGTCATAGATACATTGTCCATTCATTCACAAATCAAAATATGAGGAGATCCATACATCATCACTGTCATAATACACACTTATAACCAACATAATAACAACATAAATATCAAGGATACATCAGCCATAGAATCCACATATAAGCCAGTACATTTACACATAACATACCATGGAAATAACCTCTTATTAATGAATGAAAAATCCTACCTGGGATGGGACTACCATGTTCCATCCGACCATAGAATGGCTGAGCCAATTCTCTCTTCAACCATTCACCCTCGGGCCATATTCCAATAATTAATGTGGGTATCAAACCAAAAGAACCAACCAGGGCATCTCGAGGCTAAGCCACCTGACCCTCATCAATAGAAACTAGGCTTTACCACAATCCATCATGGATCACTAGGCCAAACAATAAACATGTAATAGCAAGATTTACCATGATCTCCATGAGATCGCTAGGCTAGAAAAAACATGGATACCACAAGATTTCTCCACCTACACAGTGTGGAATTTTCCTGTATCCTAGTTTCTCACGCTTTACCACAATCCACATAGGTTCACTACGCTCTAAACTGAGACCCACTCTCTAGGCTTTACCACATATCCCATCCCAGGATTACTAGGCCTAATGGAGATCATCCAGCTCTACGCTTTACCCTATATCCTTCCATTCATCATTTGAGGATTCTTAGGCCCACCAAGGAGATAGAAAATTTGTCTTTACCACAACCAACAATCTAGTTCAAGGTTTGTTATGTCATGTGTTCTATTATTCAGAGAACCACCTCACTAGGCTTTGAATCCATCGAAAAATCTAGAGCTGCCAAAACATGAGAACCCCATCACACCATGGCTATTCGGAAATGACAAGGGTAGGTTGAAAACATTGTGACACCTAGCAAAACCCATGCCATAACAGCAAAGAACCACATGCAATACCATGCATGCGAAATCTAGCAAGGAAAACACACATGAAAATTGATACTTGCAAAGAATCTTGAGGAAGTTGAATGATCATGCTTTTCCTTGCTTGTTACTTCCTTCCTCTTGCCTTTGTTTCCTTTCTTGATCCAATGCCAAAGTTCTCTAAGAAAACTCTAAGTGTCCAAGAGCGAGAGAGAGAGAGAGAGATAGAATTATGGGAGAGCTCCAAAACTGAACTTTCAAAAGGAACCAACTCACCCTCAGAAGCTTTTTTATCAATTACGCCTCTATTTTCTTCATTTTTCATTATTTTCCTTCAATTTCCTCCTCACATCCAACTTGTCACCTTTCCCCTTTCTTTTCTCCTAATTTCAATTATTTTCATAAATAAATGTGCCAGAATATCATTTTTCCTTTCCAAATGCCTTAGCCATTTCCTTAGCCATAATATACCAAATGAACACCCACTAGGATTTTTTTCCCAACATTTAGATTGGAATAAGTGTCCCATCAACTGTGGTTATTATTTTTCCTTTATTAACTTTTATTATATGGAATTTTCACCAGGGTTGTTACACCTGATTCACCCATTCAGTTTTCTGTCTATTTGTGGGTGGTATTTTTTGATGAATTGGATTTGAGTACCCAATCCAGTAAAGAGAGACTTCCAAAATGAAAATGTAAACTTCACATCCCTATAAGATATTATCACTCTTGGTATCCTATGTAATAAGAATATTTCTTTCATAAATATATCTACAATTTAGACATTTTGGTATGTAGATTTCATAGGGATGAAATGAGCTACTTTTCTCATTTTTTTCACCACTACCATGATCGGATCATTTTTCTTCTTGGAATTTGGCAAAGCAGTTATAAAATCTAATCTTATCATATCCCATTTCCATTTAGGTATGGGTAAGGGGTGAAGTAGACCATTTGGATTTTGGGGTTCTCCCTTAACTTGTTGGCACTCTAATAATTTGGCTAGATATTTTGTAATATCCCTTCTTATATCAGGCCAAACATAATTCTTTTTTATTGTAGAGAATAGTTTTTGATATCCAAGATAGGAGGCATAGGGACTTTGATGAAATTCACCCAACAAATACTACTTACTCACTAGATGGTTATGTAGATATACTCTCCTCTTAAAGGTCAAAAAATCATTACTATATACCCCATATTCAAACTGTTTTGTAGTGTTTTGTGCTTGCTTACTTTTCTACCACAAGAATTTGTAATTAAGTGTTGGGAAAAATACTCAGAGGGGGGATGAGTCAGTATTTTAAAATCTCTCAATAATAATTTTATTTTCTGAAATTTATACACAATTTGACTGAACCCAACTAGTGTATATACGCGACCGTTGTAAACGAAAATAGCGTATGCTCAGTAAACTTGTAAAACATCTAATTCTTTATTTGCTAAACTTTGAAATAGAATGTGAGAGATTTATCAGTTATTTGATAAATATTAAATAGGTGTAGTAAGAATAGAATAAAATATCACACATTAGTAAAGACATATGAATGCCAGGATTTAATGTGGAAACCCAATGTGGGAGAAAACCACTATTCTTGTCATCTTAGTCTTCAAAACTTATTAATATAAAAAACTTCTTACATTCTTGTACTGGTACAGACTCATACCAGTACGTAGGGACCCACCTTCTCGAGGCTACAACCTTCACTCGTTCTCTAGCTCCTGCTTGAAGGGAGGTCAAACCCCCAGATCTGATCACCAATTACTACTGGCAGGAAGCATCGACTTCATAACTGAAGGCTCCAACCCTCAGCAACATCCATGGACCACATTTCATAAATTTTTACACTGGATCTAATACCAACACTTGCGCTTAATCATCACTGTAATACTATCATCAATCTCTAACACACAGAATCAACCAATCACTGAAACCCAAACAACTGATACATAATCAAAACTTAACCAATCAACTGGAATAGTCAAATCATTATAGCCAGTACACAAAACTGAACTTGGAATGTTGCATCAACACACATAATCAATTGCAGCCGTGACCATTCATTTGAAAAAATGTATACAATACTTCACTTAAGGAAACTTGTGTGCATACATGCTTTTCTAGAGAGAAACCCGCATATAAATCTTAATATATTCAAAACTAAAAACTTGACAACTGTAATGCTGAAAAGGAACACTGAATCATACTCAGATCTACTACAACACCTTGAACCAATCACAAAACTATCTCTGATATTCAATCACATTCAACAAGTATTCTTCAATCAATCAACAACCAAAATCAACTTCGTCATTCAATCATTTCTATTTTATACATTATGACTTAACCCAGATCAATCATGAGGACATCATTCATAGACAACAAAGAAGAAGTAGCACTAATTAGGTTGATCAGTCATTTATGAACAAAAACCCTTACTTTTTATACGTGACTTTGATGAGGTGAACCCGTGTGTATACACGCTTTTCTCGAGACCAACCAACATATAGATCTGTAAATTTTGACGTAAAATTTCCCAGCTCCTTAGAACCTTAGAAAGACCTAGATCATAATATTTAGAGATGAAAACATGTGTCAGTACCTTGATCTAGTCAATCCATGAGTAGATCCTACAATGAGAAGTCATTTCAGGTCTCATGATCATGATCCATCATTGTATTCATTAGTGCATAATTATTTCATATCTATTGGATCTCATCCATCTTCAAAATATCAGGTGCATACTTAGTTTAGATCAAGAAAAGTATCGAAAACCCATAGCATGCATATTAGTTTTTGATCTAACTCTTCATAAGATTTCCATCACTTGCACACACCACACACTTTAATCTTCATCACCTTAGATAGTTTTAGCTTTTTTCAATACCATGGGTCAAAACCATAGTTATGCCAATGATATTACTTGACGGATCAATATTCTTTGTCATGCTCATTACTATGGGCCAATATCATGGTAAGGACCCCTTTATTTAGAATACCATGGTGCAAAAACCATATGCTACGTTTCTTCACTAAACGTGCGTGCATAAGCCACTTGGCTTAACAAAACCCGCATATAGTTCTTGAACTTCCAATTTTATCATTCCTCTTAACTAAATATTCTGAACTGTCATGCATTCTGTCACATTTGTATTCATTCTGTTACCTCTGAACTGACCTGTGAATTTTGTTACAAGTGAGTTTCCATCAAGGATAATACATGCATCATAATGCCACTAGTCTCCCCCTTTGGACTTGATGGAAACCACATTGGTGTTTGGTCACCACAACCTATAAATAACATCATGTCAAGCACCAAGACTTTTAGAACATCAAACTACTCTCCCCCTTTGACATCAAGGGAAAAGGGCTAACCAATGTTAAATTAAGAATTCCATATCTTAACTACCAAATATGAATACTGACCATGCTTCCCCTGAGCACATGCTGAATTTTCTGATCATGCTCCCCTTGAGCACATGCCGAAATATTTGATGGATTTAAAATGAAGTACATGACTCTATGGGTTAATTGAATATGACCTTCCTAACACCAAGAACCCATACTTACGTCAATCACCCAACCAAGTTACATTTAAACAGAACCACCCAACCAAGTGGGATTACATATTTTACATGATCTTAAAATTCAATACATAACTAAAAATGACCATGATTACATCACAGGTCTTTACATGACTTTTACATCAAATAATATACATGATATTTATAACAAAGACCAAAAGATACTAAAACTAGCATAATTCAGCAACCAGAATGCCAACAATGCATTATATTCTGCAAGGCTAATCATCCCCCTGAACGTGTGCTACCTATTCATTTTCAACAACTCAATCATCAATGAATCTTCATCAAACAGATAAATAACAATGAGAAAAACATAACTCAATACCATACCAGCACAATGTACCCATCAACACTAGACCAAGAGAAATCAAAACATAGTTGTGAGAAGCATGTCAGAGGTTGATCTTGAGTTTGTCCATTGTTTTCCTATAAGAGAAAAACATACGTGACATTATACAAAGAAACTTGCATATATACATGACTATACCTCTTGAAACCCACGTATAGCCAACAACCTTTTGAATTTTCACCTACAGACTGAGCAGACTGAATTAACAACAAAATGAGGCAGAGACAACTCCCATTTTTTGTCTGAGATATTCAAATGCTTCTATGGTAAGGAGTTTAGTAAATATATCAGCAACTTGTTCTTTGGAGGGAACATACTCCAATTTAACCTTTTCCTCAAGCACTTGTTCTCGTAGAAAGTGATACTTAATAGGAATATGCATGGTCTTGGGGTGCATAACAATATTTTTCGAAATAGTAATAGCACTTGTATTATCACATAAGATGGAGATGGGTGGAGAACATTTGATTTGTATATCCCGTAATGTTTTCATCATCAAGAGAAGTTGTGTGCAAAAAGTTGTAGCAGCTACATATTCTACTTCTGTTGTAGATAAGGCAATGGAATTTTGTTTCTTTCTTAACCAAGATACCAATCGGGGCCCATGTAAAATGCACCTCCACTAGTGCTTTTCCGATCATCAACATTTCTAGCCCAATCCACATCTGTGTATGCATGAAGGGTAAGATCTACATCTTTAGGATACCATAGACCAAATTCTTGGGTTCCTTGGAGATATTTGAATATTCGCTTTACTACCTAAAGATGTGATTCCTTTGGATTGGCCTGGAAACTTCCAACAATCCCAACTGCATGCATGATATCTGGTCTGGTACCTCTTAGATAAAGTAGACTGCCAATCATAGACCTGTACTTTGGTTGGTTTACTCTAGGAGAATCATTATTAGAACTGAGGCTACATCTTATCATCACGGGAGTACATATAGGTTTGCATTGTTACATCCCATACTTCTTCAGAATTTACTTGAGCTATTTTGTTCGTGAGAGAAAGATTCCATCTTTTGCTTGTTGTACTTGTAGACCAAGAAAATAGGTTAGTTCCCCAAGTAAAAAAAATTTAAATTATTTCTACATAACATAAGCAAAGTTTTGACTCATAGATTCTTCATTACTGCCAAAAATGATATCATCAACATAAACAACAATAATTAGCAGTTTATCACCCTGAATATTTGTGTACAATTTATTGTTTGCGGGTCCTTTTGTGAAACCTTATTGTTGAAGTTATTTGTCAAGACAATAATACCATGCCCGTGGAGCTTGTTTTAGCCCATATAAAGCCTTTTTGAGTTTGCATACAACGTTTTCATCATTCCCCAAAATGAATCCTTTTGGTTGTTCAATATATACTTCTTCTTCTAGATCTCCATTAAGGAAAGCATATTTTACATCCATTTGTTAAACTTTGAAATTTCGAAAACTTGAAAATGCAAGAAACATTCTTATGGCTTCTTGAAAACAATTAGGTTCACCTTCATCAGTCAACAAAATATAGTTTGAAGGAGGATACCTTTGTGAAGGCTTATGAGGCCTAGAAGATCTGCGAACCAGCTTTGGTGGTGCATTATTAGGTTGAATCTCCTGTAAAGGTTTCTGTAAGACTCCTTCTTCTTGCTGTTCATTATTTTCCGCTACTTGTTCTTCATGCTCCTGAATTTGCTGTTCATTTTCTTGTATTGGTGGTACGTTTTCTTGCTGCTCTTCAAACCTGTCAATAACCTTCTTGACCTCCAACTCACCTACAGTCCTCTTGAACATTGCTGACTCATTAAACAGAACATATTTACTTCTAATAATTTTAGGTTTGACTAGATCCCATAGACGATAACTAAAATCTTCATCCGCATATCCCAAAAAAATGCATTTCATAGATTTATCATCTAGCTTAGTTCTATTTTCTTTGGGAATATGTACGAATACTTCACATCCAAAGATTTTCAAGTCAAAATAATTCAACTTCTTACCAGTCCAAACTTCTTCAGGGATACCTTCTGTTGTCACAAAACCATGTACTAAGGGCTGCTACTTAGTGAGATCTCATGCAACTGTTTCAAACCAGACTTTAGACTAAGGATTAGCCTCCCTAGTCAGAGAGGGCTCTCTCACAGGTTTTGATATACATTTAAGAGCAAAAGATGGCTAACTCTTTATTACAGTGAATGAATTTTAAACTGGTTGGAACAATAAAATCAAGGCTTCTTCCATTGGGCTCATGGAGTTAAACATTTCTACAGTAAACAAGCAACTATTGCATCATAGAAACCAAGGCATATAGTGTCTCACTGTCCAAAACATCAACTAAGAAGGACTGCAACTCAACAAGACATACACAGGAAGTCTGAGCATCAATGATGAATTCAGAGTGATTGCATGACTAGTGAATTATAAAATGAGATACATAGAACCAAAACCACAAACATTCTGAAACATTTGGGACACACGATGAATCTTGGGAAGAAACAACAATATGCTTTCTATTACTGTCAAAAGAAACTTTACATACACCAATATGAGAACTCTGTCTTTTTCATA
>APFE030273821.1:42741-87089 GCA_000404065.3 Pinus taeda | reverse complement strand
GACCCGAAAAACTGCTAAAAATAGTAAGTTGTGCTATAATTAAGGAAACTGAAAATGCTGAAAGAGACAATGATGGGGGTCCAGATGGACTTGGCAGGTGGCCACCAATATCCTCCTGGATCAAGAGAATACCATGAGATTTTCCCTTGAGATTGATATTGAGTTACACACAAATGAGGATATTTTATCTCCAAAGGAGGAACCTTAGGATGATGTGGAGTAGCCACATGCAAAGGAGCAGAGAGTGGAAGCACCCACTCATGCAGATAATTCTAGAGATGGAAGGAAGTGCACCAGAGAGTCTGAAATATTGATGCAAGATACTAGAGATAATGTGGGATCACCCAAATCATAGTGTAGGTAGAGGATGTCACCATATCGGTACAATGGCTACATGGATCTAATGAGCGAGAGTGTAGAGGTTGAGTCATATTCATTCAAGGAAGTAGTGCAGTAACCAATATGGGTTTATGCCATGGTTGAGGAGTATGACTCCATTATCACAAACATTGTTTGGTAAGTGGTCCCAAGACTAGCAGACAAGTTAGTAGTGAGTTTTAGATGGCTTTACATATGGGAGTGTTGAGAAACACAAGGCCAGATTTGTGGCCAGATGGTTCTCTTAGGTGGAGGGAATTGATTAAGATGAGAATTTTGCTCTAGTAGCAAGGTACTCTTCAATAAGATCTATTTTAGCACTTTCAACGTAGATGGTATGGAAGATACATCATATGGATGTGAAGTAATCATACCTCAATGGTATGACTGAGGAAGAGCCATATATTCAATAGCTGGAAGGATTTGAGATCTTCAATAGAGAGTCACATGTGTGTAGACTCAAGTTTTTTTTTTATCAACTAAAACAAGCACCTCATGCTTGGTACACCAAGATTGACAGTTATTTCACTGAGTTGGACTTCACGAATAGTGAAGTAGATGAAAACCTTTACCATATTATTGTTGAAGGTAAATTGTTGATTATCGTATTATATTTTGATGATTTGATTCTAACAGAGGATGAGAAGATGATAAAATATTGCAAAGATGATCTTGGAAGAGAATTAAATATGAAGGACTTTGGGCTCTGTTGAAGCCTTTAAAATCATTGCGACAACATGGGGGAAAACCACCCGGTCTGGAACTTGAGAGCAACTCCTTTTCTGTTTGGTATAGTGGCTCAGACTCGAGATAATGGGACCAGTTTCCCAGAAAAAGTTGATTTGATAATGTTGATTTGATGATATAGGATGTAACAGGAAATGATTCAGCTAAGTATAATCTAATCTAACTACTAAACACATGCATATATCTTAATCTAACATTATCTAATTATAAATATACTCAGGAATAAAATAAGATATGCGATCTACAATGATGTCTTACATCAATTGGTAATAAATATCATTCAACTGCCAAAGGAAATGAAACCGTTTAATGATAATTGTTTTGGATAAATAGTAGACAAAACAATTGAGAGAAATATATTGCATATAAAAATTGTTCATGTATTCAAAACAGAATCAAAGCTAACATCATACAGAAGGGAAATAATGCAAAACTATAATTCTGACTTTCATACATAAAACAATTAAAAGAAAAAATATTTCTTAATAGATAAAAAAAACATAATTATATGATAAAAGTACCATATATGATAAGTCCTACTCATTTGCTTCAACAATATTGATCCAATTTCATTCCATCCAACACATTCTAAGAGTACAAAAGTGTATTTCAATAGAGCATGCTAGATATTTAAAGAAAAATATATCATGTTCCATTCATTTCATCAAAGCCTCCTCAAAAGTACAAAAGTGTAATGTGTTGAAAAGTGTTTTTGATAAAATTTCTAGACCCTTCTCTAAATGCATGAGAGGGGTTTAAATACTAAAATATATGTCTCAAAATAGATTATTACAAAAATAGTTGAGGGGGTTTCAAACAACCTTCCTCAGAATGAGCAAAAATAAAACTAAAAGTAAAATAAATTAATGACTAGCTCTTTTGAACTTGATCTCTAAGGTTGCAAATATCAATCATTGGCTTGAGTTGAGGCGGTTGGCTGATTGAAGATTTTAACTGCCCAGTAAATATGGCATCTGTCAATGCTAGCACCATATTTGTGTATAGGTTGTTAAATGCCTCAGAGTCATCCACTGGCTATGTGTTTTTACTAGAAACTGTTAGTATGTCCCCCAATTCAGACTGGTTAGTTGTTTAATAGCCTCTTCCTTTTCCTGCGCTCTTTATTTCCATCGCTGCTCTAGTTGCTTGACATTTGGTAGAAACCCTAGTACACACTCTTTGACAAGATTGGCACCATGAAGGTTTTCATTCATGACCTCTATTATGTTGCTTGTTGATCCTTTTGCTATTTTTGTTGCCCTTTCTACTTGTTTCAACTGAGAATCCCAATCTGTAAACAGAATATCTTTGTGAGACTCCTCCAACTTTGGTAGTGCAGCCTTTCTTCCATCCTCTGATTCTTTCCAAATGATAAATTCAGAAACCCTTTTTTGGATTTTTTCATACTCAAGCCTCATATCAATTATTTGGTTCATCAATTTATCATTGGTTTCGCAGTAAGGATTTATTTGCGAAATTTTTTTGCAGAATACTTCCTCTTATTGCATTAATAGGGAATTGAATCTGATTGCTTCATTAATGAATTTGTCAATTTGCGGGTTGTCTTTAAATTTTTCTATCATGGCGTGTATTTGTGAATCTTTTTATACTAAGCTAGCCTAAGGTTACATCCTCATCTACTTGAATTCCCTTTGGAGTTTGGCTACTGATAATTCTGCTTACTAATTAGTTTTTTCTTAGGCTAATTGTTGTTCTAGCAGCATAAGTTTTTGTTCTTTTTCCTTCAATAGCATTTAGACTTCAATTGCATTATCGATGGTGGCTATGGCGTAAGATCTTGTGGAATGAGACATATTTGTGAGATTCTCTGATGGGTCGATAGGCATGTCCTTCCACACAGTATCCATTGGTTCATTTTTCAAAGTCGTAACAACAGTGGTGTCCAGTTTCCTTTTCTTCCTTTATATTTTCACTACAACCTTGTGGGTAGGACTGTAGAATATATTTAATGGAGGTATTTCCTCAATTCTTAAGACAATTTTTGAAGTAGGAATAGTAGGAATAACCTCAATGTCCTCAGTACCTGTAGATCCTTCCCTATTATTTCTGGATTTTCTTTATGTTGGGCTTGCTTGGGAGTTTTTAGTTCAAATGTTTGCTCAAGATTTGTGTTTGTATGGAGCTTTTTATTGAACTTCTCCCATCCATGTACCAGGTCAATGATTGGATATTTTCCTGACTGAATTGAAGTAGAAGAAACCTCTGCCTTTTTCTTTGCCAAGGCCTACTCAGCCGTCTCCTCTGTACTTCCAACTGTGTCTTTCTGAGATTCTTTATTTATGTTTCCTCCCCAATTTTGTGATTGTCGCTCTGAGTGATTTGGCTGATGAGTCAATTTCTAATACATAATAATATTTGCTTCCTTTAATAAATTCTCCCAAAAACGCTAATGTAGGTGAATGTCTCTTCCCCAAACCATCTAGCTACTATCAAGATATCTACTTCAGCCACTTGAGAAAACATATGGGTTGTTTTATCAAAAGCTTCTTTATGAATAGGAAGCATAAAACCTTGACAAATTTTATAAAAATGGGGGTGGAATTGGGATTCCCACAAAATTTTATGGTATATATGGATGGGAAGCAGGTTCTGTACAATCCATTTCCATCCCATATTAGGAAACTGAGAACTAAAACAAATTACATCTATAAAAAGAGAACTCATAAATAAAGGGGGGCGAATCCTTAAAGAATGACTTATTTTCCTTCTATATTCCACAATGGTCTTTTCCAAATTGTTTGATAAAATTTGAGCCTAGTTCATACTCGTTGCATTAATCGCTATATCTATTAACGAAGCCATTTGATGGAAAATTTGGTGCTATCGGGTCTACCGAATAACCTACATATCATTGTTGCTACGACACTATGAGGGGGAGAAATGGATGCCATTGAGAACATACCAGTTTTATCATGTTTGAGTTTGCCTTCGCTTGATATCTAGGTCTGCGCAACATTTGGTAGGTCCTCATTTTCTTTGGCGAATTGCTCAAGGAAATATTTGTTGTAGAGCTTGTGAGGATTTAGAAACTGGTACATTAGTCGTAAGTTGTCTGGTGAGAAAGACCCCATGACATGTTGCCTTTTATTCTTGAAGGTTCTATCTGACATGTCTACCTCATCAATTACCCATTTGACCATATCCATGTATGGTATTATCTTTTTTCTCACACCTATTCGGTGAAAGAATGAACATGTTGTTTCACAATAGCAGGCATCAGATGACTCCTGAGCATCAGTCGTGGCCTTTGTTACTAGTAGTCTGGGCTTCTCTTCTTCTAACAAGTTATACATGGCCTCCCATGACGTGGTTCCTTCGTCCTTGTTGCATGTGGTATCAGAGAAAAGCGGTACCATGTCTGATTTCTCAGATGCAGCCGCCTTTCCCTTGTTCGCCATTCTTTCTAACGATGTTTTCTATGGAGTTTTCCTGAAATAGAGCAAACAGAAGTTATCAGATGAACACAAGAGAGAATGATAGTGAGAATTAAATGATACAATTAACCTCAAAAGCTAACAAGAAAGGAGCTTTTATTCAAAACAAAGATGAAAAGATATTGTATCACGTTGAGCCACTCTTAACATAAATGCCATTAAACTTATTAACTACCCATTAAGGTCTCTTATCATTGCATTTATTACTAATTAAAATACCACATGACAAATGGGAAGGAAAAACTTTAAGGTAGCGGGTTTAAACTACGAAAATTCCAACTTTGTGATTGGGAAAATATTATCGCAATATTGCATTTTCGGTTGTGCATTTTTCTAGAGTTTTTTAGAATTCTGTGGGATGCGAAACAAGCAGCATATTATTTATGATTTAGAGCATACTTTGCCTAGATGAATAATTACTTCATAAAGTGCTTTTTAGTAAGTGTCAGACTTAACTTATAGTTTATAATATTTGTTTTTTATCAAGTCCGGGTTCTATCGCACTTCACACACTCTTGCATTTCATAAGATTGGCTTTTAAGTAAAGTGTCGTGATGCAATAATTATTGACCCTCTCTAACGCAATATCGCATTTCACATATTACGACATGCTTTGTAAGTTGTGTCCTTTGTTAAAGTCGATATCCGATTGTGATAAGTGCTTCTTTTTACAATGAATACCTTAAGTCTTAACTTTGAATGAAAAGTATGATAGTATTATAAGTTAAAGGCGGTGATCCCTTCCATCGCAATTCATGGATTTTGATTGTTAATTAACCTTTGACATACTTAGTCCAGCGATCTGTGAAAAAGCAAGAATTGCTAGTCTTAAAGGGATTTGACTTGATACCTTGATTTATTTCTAAAAATTAAAAGAAAGCGCCTAAGTGCTAATTTTTTCTTGGAGGGTTTTTTAATAAAGGGTCCCCATTAGTTAATAGAATATTAATAATTAAATCAATAAATGGGGGGGGGGGGGTGTTTTGAATAACACAACAATTGGCGATTCACTAGAAGAACCAGTTATCTCTGATAGTTTTTTGAAATTTCTAAAACTTCCAAAATAAAGGTAGTTCAGAAAATAGGAAATACATGAAATATAAGATAAGTAGAATTTCTCTAAATAAGAAAACAAAATCCACCTAATTATCATCCATTTGATTATCCTCTTCAAAATGAAAATTCCTTTGCCTACATCAGCCTTTACTTGGTTTTAAAGATAAAGCAGGGGGCTCTTGCAGACTAGCTTTTTGATGTACTCATTTGTCACAGGTAGAGCCTCTCCTACTAGCAGGCATCCATAGCCTCGACAGGGTTACCTTTTAACCAGCAATGATTCAGTATCCCATCCAAATAAGAGTGCAATTTTTTAGAGATAAATTCATATTCATATACTTACTCTTCTTTCTTTTCTAAACAATTTATTTTTTATCTTTAAAAAATTTCATTTTTTTTCTATTTAAAAGTCATTGTCTTGGTTTGGTGGCCAAATTTGACAATGCCATTCACTGGTTATAACTCAACTAAACAAGATGGATCGTGATGAGACCCCTTGTCTTTTAATTAAAATAATCTCAAACCATTACCCTGTTTTGATATGCAGTATTGGTAATGTCAGTTTATTAATTCCCTATGAACATGGTAAGTCGGCTCTTGATGAGACCTCTTATCGTTTAAGTTTAAGTATATTTTATAATTACACTCTAAAAAGAGAAACATTTAGTAGATGGGGAGAATCATTTACTCCTTAAGAGTTTCTGGATGATAATTATAGAGTTGAAGATGCTTATCTGCAGAGAGTGTTTGCTTTGTTAAAGATACTTTTCTCGACTGATGGTAGAACAAAGGTTTCTTTATAAAGTTGAGGTTTTGCAAAGGACAAAAGATTTTGGTGGAAAACAAACAAGTTTTAGAGAAATATAACTTAGCTTATGTCTCAAATGTGAAAATTATATTCTCAACAATCTCTACTTATACAAGCGAAAAGTCAAAATATAAAAGAGATTATTATTGAAAGGCCAAAAGTAAATCATATTTAACTTTTATTTTCCTAGAAAAAGTAAAGGAAATAGTGTAGAGGGGTAGAAGAGGTTATCTTATATGAAAAATATTTCTTCAAAATCTGCCCATTAATAGGTAGAGAATCTCTCTTGCTTGATAAATCTTGCAATAAAAAGGTTGATGGGTAGATTTGTTCCTCAATCTGAAATGGTCCAAGCCACATTCTTTGGAATTTGGTATGCTTAACATTTTCCTCATGTGCTTTATCCCACTTCAATATAAGGTCTCTAAGATGAAAGTAATTAGAACTCACAAAAATTGCATTAAATGAAGATTTAACTAACTGTTGATGATGTGCATGTATGATTTTGGCTTTGTCTCTTTCTTCTTTGAGCTTGAGAATTTTCAATTGTCTTAATTGAATAGAAGAAGAAGGAGTTTCCTCAATAAATTGAACTAGGGCTAGAGAGGGAACTTCTACATTTGTAGGGAGAACAACCTCTTTCCCATAGACCAAATTAAAAGGAGAAGTGCCTATTGAGGCCTTCTTCATTATTCGAGCTACCCATAGAGAAAATGTTAAAGAATTGTGCTAGTTTTTCTAAATTTGATCAACAGTTCATTTGATTATCCTTATGAGATTTTTATTTGTAGATTCAGCTAAACCATTTCCCTGAGGATAATAGTTAGAAGAATATTTAAGTTTAAAACCTCTTTTAAGAGCAAATTCTGTCATAGCATTGCCTGTGAAATAAGATGCATTGTCAAACATGAGGGCAGTTGGCAGACCAAATTTGGTAATAATAAGCTGGTCAATAAATTCAATTATTTTTCAGAATTGGCTACCTAAATTGGAATTTCTTCCACCCATTTTGTGAAGTAATCAGTTGTTGTAAGGATATATGTATGTTGTTTTGAAGAGTGAGGAGTGATCTCACCTATTATGTCAAGTCCCCATTGTTCAAATGGTTGTTCAATGTGGACCGGCTCCAATGGTAATCTAGGTTTCCTCTACCTTCCAGCAGCTGTTTAACAAATTTTACATTTCTTACATATTTGTGTGCATCTTTGAATAAGGTTGGCCAATAATAACCAGCATGCAGGATTTTATGTGATGTTGTGTCTCTTCCAAAATGTCCACTAGCTGATCCATCATGGAGTTCCTACAAAACCTTTTCTGCCTCAGATTTTTCAAGGCATCTATGTAAAACAGAATCATAATTCTTCCTAAACAAAATATTTTCATATTTCTTAGATTTTATCCTCAAATCCCTTTTTCTTTTGTAACTGAGTTGCATAGGGGCATATCCATTTTTCAAGTAAAAGATGATATCATCATATTTAGATTCAGTATCATTGAGTCTTACCTCACACATTTGTATATCATCAACTAAATATTATAGTGATGGTAAGTTGGATGCTCCTACTAGCATTCTACAAAAACCTTGACCTTTAACAATTTTAGCTGTTCTGATCTTAATGTCATACTCTTGCAATGTTGTTACCCAATTTTCTCTTTTCTCACATACTTCTCTTTGCATTAGTAAATTACTCACTATTGAGAATGGGATTGCTATCTTTGCGTGAGTTTCGAGAAGGGTCTGAAATTTTTTATTGATTTGAAAACATCAAAAGATTGTTTTTCAACATCTGAATAATTTAATTAAGCCCCCTGCAAATTAGAGCTAAAAAAAGAAATTGGTGCTTCGATTTTGTCATCATTGACCTATATCAATATAGCTGCATATGATGTCTTGAAAGCAAAGGTATATAAAATGAAATGATTAGGAAAATTCGGAGTTGCTAAAGAGGGAGCATTTATGATTGCTTGTTTAATCAAATTAAAATCTTCATGCTCGGTATGTCCCCATTTAAAAACACAATTTTTCTTAATCATAGATTGGAGGGTTAAAACAATTCGTGAAAAGACATGGACAAATATTTTGACAAAATTTATCTGACCTAGAAAAGATTGCATGGATTTTTTATTACGAGGCAAAGAGATTTCATAAATTTCTCTTATCCTATCAGGATCAATGTGAATTCCTTCTTTAGATACAATAAATCCAAGGAGTTTTCCTTCACTCAAAGCAAAGAAAGATTTCTTAGGATTAAGAGAAATTCCATATCTCTGGCAATGGTCAAAGATTTGTTTTAAAACCTTTAAATGATTATTGCGCTTTTTTGAATACAGATTTATGTCATCTAAATAAATTACCATTGATTTATTCACTAAAGCTTTGAAAGCTATATCCATGGCTCTTTGAAATGTTGCACCAGCATTAATTAACCCAAATGGCATCTTTTGGTAGGCATAGGTTCCCCATTTGTTTCGAAATATGGTCTTTAGCCGATCATCTGGATGTAAAAGAATCTGATCATAACTTGAAAATCCATCGAGAAAAGACATCATTTTTTAGCCTTTAACTGATTTCAGTATCTATTCAATAAGAGGTAATGGAAAGTTGTCCTTCTAACAAGATTGGTTGAGATTATGAAAGTCTACAGATATACAAATATCACCATTCTTTTTCCTGACTGGAACAAGGTTAGAAACCCACCTTGAATGCCTGATAGGAAAAATTATTTTGGCTTTGCGAAGCTTATTCAATTCAAATTTGAACTTGTTGGACACCTAATCCTCAATGGATTAGTGTGGAAGCCGAATAGACAAAAGAAGTCTAAGAGACCTTGGGATGTGAAACCCAACGATCAAACCCTATACTATAAATGTATATCTCTTGTTAATAAAAATCTATTCTCATGTTTTATCTTTCATATTTGTTGTTTCCATGTGTGTGTTTAACATGGTATCAGAGCAGGCGAATTCTGACCATGCTCCAATTTGAGCCACTGGTTTCGTCAGTTTTTATCTATTGGCTCTATCCTACTTGCCAAAACTTGAGTGCTCTAATTGCTTGCATGACCTAACACTCCACTAATTTGGCCTCTGTCAGAAACACATTTTCTCATTTTTGGGCATTCTCTGCAATTGTCAGTGCTCTTTCTTTGCAACATCCACTGTTCATCTAGCCATTTCATTAATTATGACCTTTGCGCATTCCTGAATTTGTAACATTGCTCCATTGATTTAGTTGAACACTAGTCCGACCTACCAGATACATCTGATATCATACTACATTTCCATTTCCACCAGTTGCAAAATCATCAACACTTCTTTTAAACTCTCTCAATACTTTACTAGTCCTCATGTCAAAAATGTTGACGGTAACCCTCTGTGTATCTCGAGGATTACTTGGCTCGTGACTGCTGTAAGTAACCAAGAATTTTTCATCAGAAGAGAAATCTATCAATTTTACCTGCGGATGTGCAAATCACATCAAATAGTTAAAGTTGTAGCACCTCCACAAATAGATGCTCACTGCCTGTGCATTGTTACGAGGTAAGTTCCAAGAGATAACCATTGGACAAAGCTTTTAGTCCAGTATCCACGTTGGTAGACTAGTTCTAGTCTGAGTTGTCTAGGATCATTCCTGGCGTCGACAAATTGGTCACGTCCTTTGTCGTTTATTAGCCATTGTTGTAAATTTTCCACAGGTGTATAGGCCTTTGTTTCTAGAGGAATCCACCCATTCGATACTTTCATGTATTTATCAAAGTCATCAAACATGTTAACAGCAAATATATGGGATTTATCCAGCTTATATCCATTTGTTTGATATTTTGTTGTTTGTACTTCTTGAGGGGTATTGTTTCCAATACAGGAAAAGTATTTGTCATCTCTACCACCAACCCATCTAAATACAGGCCAAGACACACCAGCAACACCATCACACTACAGCAAGGAGCCCCTTCTCCATGAAAACTAGTCAATGTCTCTGCCATCTTTAGTATTTTTTAAGTTGAACATGTGTCACATTTTTGCGCTCTTATACATTTTTCAAACTCTCTCTGCACATTGGCCAGTGTTCCAAAGCTGAGCCCTTTCGAATTTTGGAGTTACATTTCTCTCTGTCGTGGTTACAAGCCCGCAACTACAAGCATTTTTCACAAGCTTTGCGACACTCATTCTTACAACAATATTGGCCTTGCTCTAGAAAAAGAATGAAGCCTTTTGGAGCTTAAACTTTGTATTTTCTATGAATTTCCAGCTAAATCTGACTGTGAATGGGTGGAAGAACTTAGCCTTGTGTGAAATGCTCTAAAGTCAAGCTCAGGAATGCCTGTTTCGGTCTAAGATGTTTCAAGCACCCTGAAAGTGCCAATGTGGCTCTGTCTCACTTGAAGGACCTCAATCCCACAGCCGTCGAAGTCTTTTGAATGTTGGAGGAAAGAGTACACTGCTTTTTTGATCATCGGGATTTTCCTGCTTGCATTTTCCAAATATGAGATTGTCTCGGCTAGGATCCTCACTGAATTTATGAATGAATTGTTGTTTCGTCATATTAATTTATGTTTATGCAACATCGTAACTGTGGTCCTTGAGCATTTGCATTAAAGAGATACAGATTCTGTAGAGTTTATTCTACTTTGGAGCACTATCCCATATTTATTTAATGCTACCATTGATTTGATGCTATGATTTTGACTGCATGCTGCTTATGAATTGGAGCGAGAGTTCTAGCCCCATGGATTCAATTACAAGGAGCTTGACATCACCACGAGCGGGTTCCGCAATGAAAGCGTATTGGTAAATGGGGATTTCGTAAGGTTTACAAGGGTATTCACCCTAGACGCAATGAGGAAATCACAATCAAAATGTATAACTATCTATGGGCAACATTTATTTTCTGGCCATCAATACCCAAATCTATCAGTTGTAATGGTCGAAAATGTGTGTGTTTTCCATTCGTTGTTTTAGTTTTCCAAACTAGTCATTCTCGCAACTGGCAGAACAGAAAATCCAAATTGCATCAAATCAGATTTATATGTTTTTGAGGTTCAGGAAACCTAATGGCCATCAAATCATCTGAAATGCCATGCGAGTTGTGTTGGTGAAAGGGTAGTATCACTTCCTAACTGCCATGTGCATGAGTGAGAATGGAGAGTTTAGGGAAGTACGTAAATTTGTTACATGAATATGGGGAACTCTAATTTTGAATAAAACATCTTTATAATTAGTGGTGTGTGAAACCTTAACATGAGGTTTTTTACATGTACTTTAATGAGGGGAAATTTGGCTTCTTTATATATTGTCTAAGTGGATAGTTATGTGTATGTTTGAATGGATGGTTATGTGCATCTTTTGGATTAAAAAATGCTTTCAATTTCCTTCAAATACTTGAAATATGAAGCCATTAAATTAAGGAGGAAAATAATTATTTCAAAGGGGACAAGAATGTTTTATATCAACCTTGTTGCAAGTGTCTGCATATTTATTTCTAGAGAATTCAAGTGCTTGTCATTATTCTGCATTTTCCTTGGCACTCTTGAACTGGAGAAAAAGGGGAAAGATTATGAAGTATTAGAGTTTTTGAAAATCCTGATACAGTCTACTACTAATGACACAGTAAAAATCAACAAATCCGCTCTGGCTGACATTAGAATTTGTTTACAAAATGCACAAGAGAAGATAGAATTTTTGCAGCTCGAAACTTAGCTATAGCTAGAAGAATTAAAACAGAGGAGTCATCATTCTGAACCTGTTTTTGTTCAGAAGATTGAAACAGACTCCCATAAAGCAGCAGTTGTACATGTGGATGCAGAAACTCAGTCTGCATTTCCCAAGCCCATCATCAGACCTTGGGAATCGCTTGTCCATAACAAGCACAAAACTGGTCTTGGATATGACAAGGACTTATCTTTTCATATTCCAGACTACTCCAAACCAATCCAATTTCAAAGTGTTGGATTCATTCATGACAGTTCACCTGCTACTCATGATAGTTCACCTCTAGCTGTTCCAGATTCTGCCCCTCTTCCAAAGAAACAACAACAACAACAGATTGTGAAATGCCAACACTGTGACCGAGTTGGCCATTTGAAATATCACTGTTTTGATCTTCATCCATGTAAGCACTATCATAAAACCACCCATTCTTCACACAGATGCTTCAGAAATAAACGTCCTGCAAGAACAAAGATTCATCTTAGATGGATCGCTTCTTGGCAATGGGCATCAACAGCCAAGAATATATTCCAATCACATGTCATAACTTGTTCCAGAGTCTTGAATAGTCTTGCAATTGAGTCTTCTCCATCATCTCACCTTATATCTGATAGGGGGGGAATGATTGGTCATCTACAAGCTTCAAAGTCACATCAAGCGAGCTTGAGCCACAACCTGCCACACCAGTTTCAGAGTTGTAGCCAAAGACAAAGATGCCCCTCAGCATGCCATCAGTTGGTAGTCTGGGACACTTCCTCTAGTAGAAGACTTCAACTTCTTGCCAGTTTCGGAAGAATTCCAAGAACAAAATTGAGAACACTTCCTCTAGCAGAAGACTTCATCTTCTTACCAGTTTTGGAAGAGTTCCAGGAATTGCATTAAGAATTCCAGAGTTGTTGGTTATCCTTAAACCATCATAGGTTGAGACTTCCCTTTTCAGGTTGAAGTTCTCCCTTTTATGCGGGGTGAGACCTCCTTTTCATGGTTGAAGGTTTCCCTCTTCAAAACAATAGGAGCACTTCCTCTAGCAGAAGACTTCAGCTTCTTGCCAGTTTTGGAATAGTTCCGGGAACTACACTAAGCATTCCAGTGTTGGTGGTCATCCTTAAACCACCACCCTTTATACCAACATTTCATTGAGCACATTCAGCCTAGTGCTGCCATGCATTTTTTCACATTTTGTATTACAGCTCTCTTCTTGGACTCATACATAACCCTTCAGATTAAGGGGGGGAATGTTGGACACCTAATCCTCAATGGGTTAATGTGGAAGCTGAATAGACAAAAGAAGTCCAAGAGACCTTGGGATGTGAAACACAATGGTCAAACCATGTACATAAATGTATATCTCTTGTTAATAAAAATGTATTCTCATGTTTTATCTTTCATATTTGTTGCTGCCATGTGTGTGTTTAACAGAACTGATTTTCTAAATTCGTATGAATCTTTCTCAACTTTTGTTGTACAGGCTTTTCATCAGATATCATGGGAATGGTATGTTGAATGATGATAGTATCATAAGTCTTAAGATCTTCATAGTTCCAAGCAAAAAAAAAATTGTATTTCTTTAACAAGTGAAAAAATCTAGTCTTTCATCAGGTGTAAGACCAAGTCCTAGATTAATATTTTGAGGTTTAAGTTCAGTTCCAAGATTAAATAATTCAAACCTCAAAGTTGAACTCTGAAGTTTTGAGTTAGTAGGTTTCTTAAATCTATCCTTAATATCATATAAATCTTACAACTTAACCACAGAATTAGGTATGGAATTTGCAGTTGTTTCTTACTTAAGCTGGCTGTCATGCCGATCTTCATATATTATACTATCATCGTAAGAGCCTTCATATGTTATAAAATTTATGATATCCATATCATTATTAAAAATGCACCAATTGGTAATATTTTCAGGAATAGAAGGCCTAAAAATTAATTCAATAGAAAAGCGATCGAGGCTATAATTTCCTCGTGGAATGAACTTGGATGCAACGTTAGCCAAAAGGTCGTCACTTGAATTTTGAATTCTTGGGATATGGGAAATGTTAAATGTTGTAAAATGGGAGGTGAGGTCTTGGACTAGTGATTGAAAGTGTTTCAAATGTCCAAAGAGACAGTGTATAGTGTTCCTCACTTGTTTAATTATAATTTTTGAATCTCCAAACACTTGAATATATTTGATATCAAGGTCGATGGCTTTGTATAGCCGTTGAACTAATGCTTCATATTCGGTAGTGTTATTTGTGCATTAGAATTCAAGTCTACATGATAACATAGTTTTTCCCCTTCGGGGCTAACCAATATGCAACTTGCTCCAACTCCATCGTTAGATTTAGATTCATCAAAAAATAAGTTCCAAAACAAAGACTCAACTACAGGTTTATCTACAAAATTTTTACACTTAGAAGAATCTATTTGAGAATAATTTTGAACTTGCGATATAACAGAATTTTCCAAAAAGGGTGAACTATTTGCATTGAAATTTCCTAGAAATGATTCAACTGAGCAATTTTCTCCCTCTATTTCTGTAACAATATACTTTTGATGTTTCTCATGGTCAACCCTTATTTGATTCGGATTACCATTATAAGGAAGCCACATATGGGACTAGTCGGTTGCAAAATAACCATCAAGCTTTTATAACCAGTCTCTACTAAGGATCAAGCCATAGACTTCCAGGATATCGGCTATAAGAATTTCAATCAAATTCACATACTTTTGGGTTTGATGAGAGTCTAATAGTGACCTGATTGAGTTCTCCTATAACTTCGACTTG
The DNA here is from genome assembly GCA_000404065.3 of Pinus taeda. Taxonomy (NCBI): domain Eukaryota; kingdom Viridiplantae; phylum Streptophyta; class Pinopsida; order Pinales; family Pinaceae; genus Pinus; species Pinus taeda. Next base: position 72,172 of record APFE030273821.1, on the reverse strand, counting down.
AGATCAATCTAGCTGCACGATGCGAACAACCGATTTTTGGGGTTCCACATTCAATTTTTCACAACTTGTTTTTGGTAGAATGTTGGATGAAGCTCCAAAACCAACCAAAAAATTGTGCAAATTCTTATTGAAAACTTCAAAACTCAAAAGAAATGGAGGTGTATGGGATTTGGATCTTCCACCTATTAGAGAAATATTAGTTGAATTGATTTTATCTTATAAGGTAGTAGGAGGCCTTCCCATTTCTTGAGTAGCCTGTGATATTATAGCAGCAAGAAGAGGAGAAGTAGGGACTGCTTTTAGTTCTTTGAGAAATAGCTTCTGTTGATGTTTTAACTTGCTAAGCTCATGGAAGGTAATATTAGCTCTAGCCTTTTTCATATCTTCAATGATGTTGTATTCCATTTCATCAGACACTGGTAGAGTTTTAGCTGAAGGTGAAGAATTTGAGTGAGGAGGAGTCATTTGAGTGGATTTGGGGGAAGATTTCTTACCCATTTATTTATCTTTGGGAGCTGGTGTTGATGTTTTTTGTTTTTTATTTTTTTGTGGCAAATCAATAGTGCTCCTACTCCTGGTTGTGACAAGTAATGCTTCTTGTGATTCTTCATTAGGGAGAATGAAATCCCATATTCCTTGTAATTCAACCACTTCTTTGTCATTGGTTTGTTCTTCATCTATTGAGATTTCCTCTTCCTCCACATCCGATTCAACATTTGATATTTTATTTGGAGGTTTAGGATCAGAGGAAGGAATTATTTTATAAGGTCTATAAGTTTTCCTTGAAGAAGTCTTAGCTACATATTTTTTAATGTCGGCCATTTCATTGGACATGGTTTTAAGGACCTTTTGTAGACCTTCAAGGTCAAAAGGATCTTTAGGTGCTTTTTTCTTGGATTCATCCCTGAAAGTTACCTCATTGGATTTTTGTTATTCTAATTCATTCTTCTTATCTAAAGCTAAAATGCATTTTTCTATAGCTATGGATTCTTTCATGTTTGCTACCAAAGTAGGTTTGGCAGCCCTATTGACAAAAATACTTGCATTTGAGGGAAGCGCAAAAATGTACCATTCATTTTGAACTTCATCATTGGGTTTGGATGTCATTTGGATCTTGTTAAATAACTTATTGAAACTTGAATTGAAGTACTTAATTGGTTCTCTAGGTTCAACTTTCAAGGTGGAGAGATCATTGAGAAGAGTAGTTGTTGATCGGTCATCTCAGAACTTGGTTAGGAACTTGAAAGGAATCCAAACTATTAATGGAACCAGATGGTAATGAAAAATACCATGATCTTACTGATACTTGTAAGGTATAAGGGAATAATCTTACAATTTCAGCTTAGTGTACCACTGCATTTAGATTTATGGACAAAATGAAGTTATTTATGTGTTCTTCAGCAGGTAAACCATCATCCGGGTTGAATTTTGGCAACCATTTCATTGGATGCACAGGTAGTGGATGTAATGGTCCTTCCATATGAATAGCTCTTGGATTTTTCCATGGTCTTTGAGCCATGGTGGGTATTTGTGTAGAGGAATATCTTCCAATAGTTGAAGGTGATTGGGTAGAGGAGGCTTCTACTCCAGTACCAATGTAAATCACGATCTAGAGTTGTGAGGTGGATGATTAATTTTGTGATGAAGAGGATGGAGTGAATGAGGGTGTTTCAGGTGATGATGAGAGAGTCTCACTATGAGCTTTCGATTGTGTTTTCCTATTTTTCCTTCTAGGGTGAGGTCGAGGAAATTCAAATGGGGGAATCCCAATTTTTTTGCTCTGCAACCTGGTTAACCTTTGAGAGGAAGGGAACTGAGAAGAAACACTAGCTTGGGATAATTCAAATTCTTCTTGAGATAGAGAAATACCTTGCAGTTTATGGATTAAATACTAAACTTTAGGAGTTTTTGTAGAAGAAGATTGATTTGATTTCTTTGGGAAAACAGTAGTGGATTCTAAGGATTTCTTTGCAACTTCATGCCTAGGATTTGGCAATTTGGAATTTGACCGATAAGTTGGAGGTGATGGTGATGGAGTTTTACTCTTAGAATGGCTTTCTGATTTAGATTTGCTTGCCATTCATAGTTAGGCCCTCCTTCTAGTGCCAAAATATTAAAGCCTCGAAAATCACTGCAACAACATGGGGGAAAAACACCTGGTCTAGACCTTGAAAGCAACTCCTTTTCTGTTTGGTATATTGGCTCTAACTGGGGACAATGGGACCGATTTCCCACAAAGGGTTGATTTGATAATGTTTAGGAGATGATATAGGATGTAATGGGAAATGATTCAACTAAGTATAATCTAATCTAACTACTAAACACATGCATATATCTTAATCTAACATTATCTAATTATAAATATACCTGGGAATAAAATAAGATATGTGATCTACAATGATGTCTTATAGCAATTGGTAATAAATATCATTCAATTTCCAAAAGAAATGAAATCGTTTAATGATAATTGTTTTGGATAAATAGTTAGACAAAACAATTGAGAGAAATATATCGCATATAAAAATTGTTCATGTATTCAAAACAGAATTAGAGCTAACATCAAACATAAGTGAAATAATGCAAAACTATAATTCTGACTTTCATACATAAAACAATTGAAAGAAGAAGTATTTCTTAATACATAAATAAAACATAATCATATGATAAAAGTACCATATATGATAGTTCATGCTCATTTGCTTCAACAATATTGACCGAATTTCATTTAATCCAACACATTCTAAGAGTACAAAAGTGCATTTCAGTAGAGAATGCTAGATATTTAAAGAAAAATAGATCATGTTCCATTCATTTCATCAAGACCTCCTCAAAATTATAGAAGTGTAATGTCTTGAAAAGTGTTTTTGATCAAATTTACGGACCCTTCTCTAAATGCATGAGAGGGGTTTAAATACTAAAATATATGTCTTAAAATAGATTATTACAAAAATAGTTGACGAGGTTTCAAACAACCTTCCTTAGAATGAGAAAAAATAAAACTAAAACTAAAATAAATTAGTGACTAGCTCTTTTGAACTTGATCTCTAAGGTTGCAAATATTAATCATTGGCTTGAGATGAGGCAGTTCGCTGATTTTGGATTTTAACAGCCCAGAAATATGGCATCTGTCAATGTTGCCACCATCTTTTGTGTAGAGGTTGTACAAAACCTCAGAGTCATCCATTGGCTGTGTGGTTTTACTAGAAACTCTCAGTATGTCCCCTAATTCAGGCTGGTTAGTTTTTTAATAGTGTCTTCCTTTTCCTTTGTTGTTTGTTTCCATTGCTGATCTAGTTGCGTGACATTTGGTAGAAACCTTGGTACACACTCTTTGACAAGATTGGCACCATGAAAGTTTTCAGTCATGGCCCCTATTATGCTGCTTGCTACTCCTACTGCTATCGTTGTTCCCCTTTGTGCCTGTTTCAATTGAGAATCTCAATCCGTAAATATAATATCTTTGTGAAACTCCTCGAGCTTTGGTAGGTCAACCTTTCTTCCATCCTCTGATTCTCTCCAGGTGATAAATTCAAAAACCTTTTTGTGGATTTCTTCATATCCAAGCCTCATATTAATTATTTGGTTCATCAATTTATCATTGGTTTCATAGTAAGGATTTATTTGCAAAATATTTTGGCAGAATGCTTCCTCTTGTTGCATTAATAGGGAATTGAGGTTGACTGCTTCTTTAATGAATTCGTCAATTTATAGGTTGTATTTGAATTTTTCTATCATGGCTTGTATTTTCGAATCTTTTTCTGCTAAGATGGCCTGGTGCTGTGTCCTCATTTGCTCGAATTCTCTTTGAATTTGGGCTACCTGTAATTTTGTTTGCTAATTAGTTTTTTTTTAGGCTAATTGTTGTTCTAGCAACAAAATTTTCTGTTCTTTTTCCTTCAACAACATTCGAACTTCAGTCTCCTTGTCGATGGTGGTTATGCCATAAGATCCTACGAATTGCGAAAACTTTGTAAGATTCTCTGATGCGTTGATAGGCGTGTCCTTCTACACAATATCCATTGGTTCATTTTGTAGATTCGTAACAACAATTCTGTTGAGTTTCCTTTTCTTCCTTTGTCTTTTTATTACAACCTTGTGGGTAGGACTATAGAATATATCTAATGGAGGTATTTCCTCAATTCTTAAGACAATTTTAGAAGTAGGAATAGCAAGAATAACCTCAATGTCTTGGGTACCTATAGCTCCTTCCCCTGTTGTTTGTGGATTTGATTTATGCTAGGTTTGCTTGGTAGTTTGTAGTTCAAATGTTTGCTCAAGATTTGTGTTTGTTTGGAGCTTTTAATTGAACTTCTCTCATTATTGTTCCAAGTCAATGATTGGAGCTTTTCCTAATTGAGTTGAAGTAGAAGCAACCTCTACCATTTTCTTCACTAAGGCCTGCTCGGTCGTCTCCTCTGTACTTCCATCTGTTTCTTTATCAGATACTTTATTTGTGTTTCCTCCCCCATTTTGAGATTTTCGCTCTGAGTTCTCTGACTCGTGAGTCGACTTCTCTTGCATTTCTTCTTTAGAATTTTCTTTGGAACTTCCCTCCAAGCTTACACTAGGAGTTGGCTCTCTTACTGGTTCAATCTGCAGTAGGTCCAATGGGACCTTTGACAGTCTCTTATTTTTGTACACATGGAAAGCATTAATATTGTCTAGGGTCAATAGTAGTGATTCCATATGTAGAACTTGTGAAAATGTTTATGCTTGTAGGAAGAGGTCATCGAAGGCATCCTCTTCATGGGTAAATTGTTTGACTTTTACCATAGTAGTAAATTCCTTAGCAGTTCCATTTGGGGCATATTTCCTTCCTAGAATTGTAGCCAATTTCAAAGACATAATCATATATGCTTCCTTTAATGCATGTCCATAATCGTGCAGTGCAAAAGCACCACATTATAATGGGAAGGCCAGCCAAATGGATTGCTTCTGCTCTTTCAGTCCTCTAGTTAAGCCACCTTCCCCTGCAGTCTAGTAGGCTATTTCTCTAGCCAAAAGTTTCTTGGGGACATAATATGGGAGGACATGTGGAGAAGAAATGCTCCCAAAAAATCCAATATAGGTGAATGTCTCTTCCCCAAACCATCTGGCTAATGGCAAGATATCTACTTCGGCCTCTTCAGAAAACCTAGGGATTGTTTTATCAAAAACTACTTTATGAATAGGAAGCATAACACCTTGACATTTTTTTATAAAAATGGGGGTGGAATTGGGATTCCCACAAAATTTTATGGTATATATGGATGGGAAGCGGATTCTGTAGAGTCCATTTCCATCCCATATTCAGAAACTAAGAACTAAAACAAATTGCATCCATGACAAAAGCACTCATAAAGAAATGGGGAAAATTTCTTAAAGAATGACTTCTTTTCCTTCTATATTCCTGTTGGGCATGGAATCCCCCCCATGACATGTTTTGGGGCTCAAAGCCCAAGTTTTGAGCTGATCTTGTTGTAAAGCTCCGCGAATTGCAGGCATGAGGCACAAAAGTATAATAGAGTCATAGGGTTATCGCCCTAGTTTTGTAATGTAATGTTGGCTAGATAGACCTACCCATGGTCCGCAGACCATGGGATTGTATAAATAGAGTGAGGCTCTAAGTCTAGAGAGGAGATAAACAATAGATAAAAGAAGAGAAGAATGAAAATTCTAAGTGACTGAGTCACCGTACAAAGTGTGTCTTTGGGTTGTAGAGTAGGAGAAGGCTCTGCAGCTGAGTGCGCAGAAGCCTAGTAGAGTCCGTAGCTAAGTGCACGGACCCCTGCAACTGAGTGCGTAGGGTGGAGTCGAGTCTGTAATCAGAGAAGATATTAATAAAGAAAGGTTTTGTTGCCAATTCTATGTATCTATTCCGAGTTATTATATGTTTGATATCATTTGCAAATATATTGTTTCTTTACTGCACACACTTGTATGAATGGTGAATCTTGTTAAGTATAGCTGAAAACCTACAAATAAGCTAAGTTAATAAACTAATATCGGATTACTAGTAAGGACTTGGGTAATAACTCTATTTGGCCCCCGAGTAGGGTTGCGTGAAGGCAGCATCTCAGGCTGTGAGGAATGGGTATGTATGCATAGCAACGACTGCATAGGGTTGAACAACGGACCACTTGAAACCATCAGACATCTCGAGGGTGCGGAAACCTAGTTCTAGTACCCTCCCCTACTACTTCGGGTGAGACCTTAGTCTGCGCTCTGCAAACTGTTGCCGAAAGGGCCAGTAGTACTGAGATTTGTTTCGCTAAATCACCTTTGAACCTGGGTCAAGCCCCAACAAGCCAACAAATGGTTCCATTGCTGGGACCAAGATTTGCATGAGAGATGTCTGATGTCGTGTCATTGGAATCCGACGAAGAAAGAAATTGAAGGGTGGTTGGACAGAAAGATTCACAAGTTCGCGGCACAGGAAAACAGGAATCTGCAAAACAGTGGTTAGAGCGCTACTTATATATGGAAATCCATGAAATTTTCTCTGCATCCTTCCCCTCTGATTTGTATGAGTGGATCGCGAAGCTAGCAGATAGTCAAGGAAGGTGTAGGCTCAATAAACAAATTGTGTGGACTACAGAATTGGTACGGAGAATAGAAGCATCTGAAGATAAGATCATGCGTGCTATGGACCATTGGCGTGATCGAATTATAGGGGGTTTATCACCGAATTTGCGGTGGACACAACAGTGAGCGACAACAAGGTGGAACAAAACTTCCTAAAAGGACCGCGAGGTAAGTACATTAAATGTTTGAACACTTCGATTAAAATTCTATTGTGTGGAAAGCGGGTTATGTGAATAAATTACTGTTTGGGGCTACACAGAGTGGGAGGATATATAGAAATGAAGGTAGCACAGAGATAGAGAATAGCCCCTTGATTTCACCTCAGTGAGAAAGCAAGGAAGAGCTCATGAAAGTTTCACCAAGAAGTGTGATCAATCTGATAAGGCAACGAATTTTGTGCATACCACCTCCACCTACACCACCACCAGTCCCACCACCTTCACCCCCATCTTTGCCCACACCACCTCCATCACCACTACAGTTCAATATGGCGAGCGTGATAAAATTTCCATTGCTCAAAGGAGTAAGGAATGAAGATGCGGACCAATTCTGGTTTGTAGTAAAAGTGGTATGGGAAGCATAAGGAGTCATGGATGATAATATAAAGAAGACAATGCTGGTAAGCATGTTGCAGGATCGTGCACTAACATGGTACATTATCATTCTACTGACCATCCAAACGTGGGGATCACAGATAGAAGTAGTTAAGCCAACAATTCCACAATGATCTTTGCCAGATTGTCTAATAAAATTTGAGCCCAATTCATAATTGTTGCATTAACTACTGCAACTATTAACAAGATTCATTCGATGGAAAATGTGGTGCTATCAGGTCTACCGAATAACCTACATATCATTGTTGTTGTGAAACTATGAGGGGGATAAATGGATGTCGTTGAGTACATACCAGTTTATGTCGTTTGAGTTTGCCTCCACTTGATCTCCAGGTCTGCGTAATGTCTGACGAGTCCTCATTTTCTTTAGTGAATTGCACAAGGAACTGTTTGTTGTAGAGATTTTGAGGCTCTGGTTACTCGTACATTAGTTGTAAGTTGTATAGTGATAAAGACCCCATGACCTGTTGCCTTTTATTCTTGAATTCTGTCTGAGATGTTTATGTCATCAATTACCCATTTGACCATATCTGGGTATGGTATTATCTTTTGTCTCATAGCTATTCAGTGCAAGAATGAACATGTTTTTTTGAAATAGGAGGCATCAGATGACTCATGAGCATCAGTCGTGGCCTTTGTTACCAGTGGCCCAGGCTTCTCTTCTTCTGACAAGTTATATATGGTGTCCCATGTCATGGTTTCTCCGTCCTTGCTACATGTGGTATCATAGAAAATCAGTACCATGTATGATTTATCAAATGCAATCGTCTTTACCTTCTTCGCCATTCTTTCCAACGATGTTTTCTGTAGAGGTTTCCTGAAATGGAGCAAATAGAAGTTATCAGATAAACACAAGGGAGAATGATAGTGAGAATTAAATGATACAGTTAACCTCAAAAGGTGACAACAAAGGAGCTTTTATTCAAAAGGCAGATGAAAAGATATTGTATCACATCAAGCCACTCTTAACATAAATTCCATTAAACTTATTAACTACCCAATAAGGTCTCTTGCCATTGCCTTTATTACTCATTAAAATACCGCATCACAAATGGGAAGGAAAAACTTTAAGGTAGCGAGTTTAAACTGCAAAAATGTCGATTTTGCGATTGCGATAAGATTATTGCAAATCGCACTATCACATTTCAGTTGTGCGCTTTTCCAGAGTTGTTTAGAATTCCGTAGGATGCAAGATAAGTGGCATATTCTTTATCATTTAGAGCGTACTTTTCCTAGATTAATAATAACTTCATAAAATTATTTTTACTAAGTGTCAGACTTAACTTATGATTTATAATATTTGTTTTTTATCAAGTCCAGGTTCTATCGCACTTCTCAAACTCTTACAGTTCATAAGATTGGATTTTAAGTAAAGTGTCGTGATGCGATAAGCATTGACTTTCTCTACCGCAATATCACATTTCACATACTACAACATGCTTTGTGAGTTGCTTCTTTTGTGAAAGTGAATATGCGATTGCGATAAGAGATTCTTTTTACAATGAACACCTTAAGTCTTAGCTTTGAATGAAAAGTCTAATAATATCCTAACTTAAAGGCGGTGATCCCTTCCATCACAATTCACGGATTTTGGTTGTTAATTAACCTTTGACACACTTGTTCCAATGATATGTGAAAAAGCGAGAATTGCTAGTCTTAAAGGGATTTGACTTGATATCTTGATTTATTTCTAAAAATTTAAAAGAAAGTGCTTAAATGCTAAATTTTTCTTGGAGGATTTTTAATAAAGGGTCCCCATTAGTTAATAGAATATTAACTATTAAATCAATAGATGGGGGGGTTGTTGAATAGCACAACAGGTTCATGCATTACTTGCTTGGTATGGAAGTATGGCAAGGAGATGGGCAATTGTATGTCGCTCACGACAAGTATGCCAATGAGATACTAAAGAAGTTCCACGTGGAGAGCAGCAAACCCATAGAGACTCTTCTAGCAGGTAATTAGTGGAGGTAAGATGCTTCTTTGGGTGAAGTAGTGGAGGGTACTATTTATAGACAACTTGTGGGTTCACTTATGTATTTGGTGAACACATGACCAGATATGTGTTTTGCAGTTAACCAGCTTAGTCAAGACATGGTTAACATAACCAAACTCTATTGGAAGGCAACTAAACGTGTGTGGAGATATCTTAGAGAGACCACTCAGTTTGGTATTTGGTACAAATAGATAGAGGGAGTGAAGCTTCAAGGCTTCACAGATGTAGATTATGCAAGGAGTCCATCCAACAAGAAGAGCACATTAGGGGGAATATTCAGTATTTGTTTAGAAACAATTTCTTGGTACAGAAGGAAGTAGGGATCAGTTGCATCAATTTAGGAGAAGCAGAGTACATGTTTGTTATTCAAGTAGCTTGTGAGGCTATCTGGATGAGGAAGATCCTTGTTGGGTTATTTGGTTAGCAGATGGATCCTACAATGATTTACTCTGACTCAAAATTGTATCAAACTATTTGAGAATCCAATTTTTCATCGGTCCAAGCATATCGACATCTGGTATCACCATCTACGAGATTATGCAGAGGAAAATCATGTTGTTGGAGTACATTCCTACAGAGGAGCAAGATGCAGAACTTTTGACAAAGGCATTGTCAAGATTCAAATTCGAGTTTCACAGAGGTGGGATCGGTGTATAAGATAATCCCTTTCTTGTTGAGAGGGAGTGTTGAAAATGCAACAAGAAAATACTAATTTAATTTTTTCCTTGAATTACATTAGGAATAAAATTGTAATTCCACATTTCATGACAACTTGTAATAGTTAACTAAGTTAATTTGACTTAGATGGCTCAGTTAATTCGAGTTGAGGGTCTAAATAGAGTCATGTAGAGTGTATCCTACAATTAGGAGCACTAGTTGATCTTATTTTGAGTTGTAACTATTTAATTCAGTTTAACTTAGTTAAAGTCAGTTAAACTAGTTCAAACTGGTGGAGGAATTAATGAGAGATCTAGTAGTGGGGTGCTTCCTGTAGTTGTTGGGTGCTTCCTATAGTAGTGGGGTTCTTCCTACAGTATTCGGGTGTTGCCTAAAGTATAGTGGGGTGCTTCCTGAAGTGCAGTGTGGTGTTGCCTGAAGTATAGTGGGGTGTTGCCTAAAGTGCAGTGTGGTGTTACCTGATGTACAACGTGATGTTTCCTGTAATAGAGTGTGGTGTTGCCTGCAATGATCAACCTGAAAAATAAATGTTTGCTAATAATTAACTCATGCATGTTAGATTAGAGAAATACCCAGTTGAGATTGTAGTTCAAGGACAATGTACTATCAGTTGTAAAATGATCTAAATTAAACCGATGGTGCATGCAATTAGAAAAAGGCCTATTAGGATTACATAATTCATAATTGGGGAATTTCCTAATTAAATACAAGATAATTCCTTGAGGAACATTGCAAGGAAATAGGGACTTTGGCAAGCAAGAATTTGGCTTGAGCTTTTCTAGGAAGTAATGCGATAGACAAAGATAGTGCAGAGGTTGCTTGGGCTTAAGAAAAGCATTGTAATCTTATCATATTTTTTTATTAATAAAATATACATATAGCAGGGGTTTTTAGCTGTGGATTTCCCTAGGAAATCATTGTGTTATGTGTGATTGAATTCTTTCTCCTATATGCTTCGTGATTTTATTGATCAATTATTTTCTCCGTTGATGAGTAGAGTGGAATCAAGTCAATTGTTTTATTATATTACAATTTGTAGTTTGAATCTACAAGGAATTTCTACATAAAAAACCCCTCCCCCCTGGAATATCTTTCTAATGGATGCTCTTGGTATCTTTAAGGGTGAGATAAACAATTGTGTCTACCTTGATATTTAAAGAGCCTAACTTAATTCACATGGTCCATGCTTATACATTCACTTTCTCCCAAGCTTCAAAACTACTAAGAGTTGTATCTCTAGTGCATAATGATCACATTTAGCCCTCAGGTAAGACTAGACTTAGTTATATTTCAATGCAAAGATCCCTCTCAGACAACTTAGAGTTTTCTCCCACTAGCTCTATATGACAGAGATCATTGTATTCCTTGGGACCTTTATGTTTTCTAGATCTATTTCTTAGAGCCTAACATTAATTACCACTTTATATTATGATGCTATCTGTACATGGGATTATAGGATAATTAATTTTCATCTTTAGAGATTCACTTGGGTCTCTTTAGATAATGATGGCTTATGAGGACCAATGATGTGTCTCCCTCTTCTTGTGAGAGACCTTTTACCTTAATTGAAAACTAACTAGAGGCTAATTCCCCAAATTGACATGCATTGAGTTGATTACCTCTTACTTTCAATCCTCTAACGAAAATAGGAAGAGGCCCCATGGAAAACTTCCTTTCTTACACAATAGACCTACCAAGCATCACAGACCTAATGACTTCCTTGGCGTCACACTCATCACAAATTTCTTTGTAGCTTTGAATGTTAGAAGTGATTCTCCAAAGAAACACATCTTGGCCATGGAGGTTCCTTGAGTAAGCCCCATGTTAACCCAAGAAATCCTTATTAAGCTCTATATATTGAGTGATTTCATTTCTGTTGTTATATTGTTATGTAGGCTAGAACTCCTCATGGTCCCATTTTATTATAATTGTACCCTTTGTCTCCTATATATACACTAAGGAGACCTAGTCTTGGGATCATCAAATATTTTCTTGTACATTATGCTTTCTGAAAAAGGATCCCATCGAATAGAACTTTTATTATTGGTTTCTTATAATTTTAAGGTGCATAGCTCATAACATTTGGTATCAAACCTCATGGTCCTAAGGTTTTTCTACTTCAAACAGGCCATCATGAATTTTTTTCTATAACTTTTTTCTAGGAGGTTTTAGATGGTGAAACTTGGAGAAGATTAAGAATCCATCATGTGAAATATTTGGTTCAATTTTTAGATCTTTGTTTGCAATATTTTGGAGATATGGCCCAAGGAAGTTATGGCTTTTAATGCTCCTAAAATATATCTGAAACATTTCACTTTGGTATTTTCATTATCTTTTTTCCCTGTGAAGCTTCAAAATGTGAAACTTGGACCACATTAATGAGAAAACATGGTGAACACTTGGTTCAAGTTACATATCTTGGTTCACTACATTTTCAAATATATTATCTAAGGAAGTTAAGGTTTTTGTATGCTCTAGAAATCAATCTCAAACGAGCCAATTTGGAATTTTTGCTATAACATTTTTTCTAGAAGGTTGTACAAAGTGAAACTTAGATCTTATTAAGGATAAATCCCATGGAATATCTACTTTAAGTCTTAGAATTTGGTTGGATATTCTTTCAAAGTTATACCTTATGGAAGTTAGGGTTTTTGAACAATCATGAAATAAGTTTTGAACAAGTCAATTTGGTATTTTTGCTATATCTTCGTGTTTGGGAATTTTCAGACTATGAAATCTTTAGGGATTTCAGGAGACATATAGTAGTACCTCAAGTACAAGTTTCAAAATTATATTTGAAGTATTGGACATCTAACACACTATATAACTTTTCTTATGGGAAGAGGTGATAAAATCAACAAGTTTTAGGAAAGTTACAATAACTTTCACTTGGCACATCAAATTCAATTAACACCTATGGAATTGAAAAAGAAAAAAAGAAATACCAGAGTATTACATAAAATAATAATATTAATAAATAATAAATAAATAAAATTAGATCTATAAGTGATCAAATCATAGAGATATAGCAATAAAATTTCAACCATTATGATATTCTCCAAATCAATGTACATAACTTTCTAATGACCTAACTGTTGATTAGAATATCCCTTTTTTGTGACTAAAATTGTAATAAATAGGAGTGCTAGTATTATTTTCCAACATGATCCATAGAAAGCTACTACATCAATTAAATCTAATGAAGGCTCATCCTTGACTCGTGCCAAAACTAAAGACTTAGAATTTAGGCTATCTCAATTAGAGAATAAAGTTAATGAAATGGATGTTAGTATGTTGAAAAAGGTGGATTTCTCAAGTTCTCAAGAAAATATTAAAAGAAAAGTGAAAAAGAATATTAATGAAAATAAGGAAGGAATAGGAAAGAAGATGAGTGAAAATAAGGAAGAAATAGAAAAGAAGATGAATGAAACTAATAAATACAAAAATCCATGATCGTTATCGAAAATATTCTCATGGAGAAGTTTCTTAAAAGGGATGTGGAGATCCAAGGAAAACATGAACATATGGAGAAGCATGTTGTTGAGAATATTAATATAACATTATGGATATATTAATATCAACACATTCTTTAGTAAATTGGTAAATCTTTGACAAAAACGTCCAGTTACAAAGCATATTCAACAATTCCAAAAGTTAAGTCTTAGATTAAAGAATATTTCATAGGATAATTTGTTAGAACTTTTTATGGGAACTTTAAAGGAAATAATACAACATGAGGTGTGTCTCTATGAACCTAAATCTATAGTCATGCTTTTATTTTGGCAAGGAAATTTAAAACTAAAAATATGGTCACTAGAAAATTGGCTACTAATTACTATAAAGAAATTCATGCTCCCTTTCCCAAACTAACAAGGTTGACTCCTCAAAAAATGGATGAAAGAAGAGAAAAGGTACTATATTTAAAATATGACAACAAGTATATTTAAGGGCATAAATACAGTGAGGAAATTATCCTACATAAAATATGAATATCAAGGAGATCAAGAAGTGGAAACTTCATAAGTTCTAGAACTAGAAGATACTACTCCAACAATCTCTTGTCATGTATTGCCCAACATCAATACTCCACAAAACCTAAATATAGAAGGAGATATCAAAAAGGTAATAGTGTTGATTGATTATTTAGTACCCATAAATTCATTAATTAAAAATTAGCAAAACTTCTTAATTGCTTTGTATTTCCAGCACCGAAATTTCAAGTGATGATTGCAAATGGAGGTACCATAAATTGTTTAGGAAGTGCCATAATATTAAGCTAAATATAGGGGACAATTTATTGGTTATTCTCATGATTGAAATCTAAATGGATGGTGTTGATATTATATTAGGGGTCCAATGGTTACAATCATTGGGAACAATGACCCTTAATTTTCAATTTTCATAAGATTTTTCATAGAAGGAAAGGACATTGACCTTAGAGGTATCCAAGGGAAACCTAGTAAAGTGATAATCTCTAATATAATGAAAAAATTGTTAGAAAGGGGACACCAAGGTGTAATTTCACAATTTTGTTCATTAGATGTTCAAACATCTATATCCTCTGCTCTAGTGGATCTCCAAACATTTATGAACAATCATGCTAAATTATTTGGAGAAATGCCTAAGGGTCTTCCACTTGTCCAAGATCATGACCATGTCATTCATTTGAACCTAGATTTGTACCACTTAACATTATGACCTACATATATCCACATGCACAAAATAGTGAGATTCACCGTATGATTCAAGAAATATTAGAGGTGGATATCATTCAACCTAGCCATAGCACTTTCTCTTTAGTAGTAGTGATGGTTATCAAAAAAGATTGTTCTTGGTGTATGTGTCCATATTACAGAAAGATCAACAAAATGAAATTCGAAGATAAGTTTCCTATTATTTTCATCGATTAGTTCTTAGATGAATTGTATGGAGAAATTTTATTTACTAAGTTGGATATTCATTATGTATATCATCAAATCAGGATGAGGCAATAAGACATACCCAAAATTGCATTTAGAACAAATGAAGACCATTATGAGTTTTCTTATTATGCCATTTGGACTTAAAAATGCACCTTCAACATTTCAAAGCTTAAGGAATTCCATTTTAAAACCCTTCCTTAGAAAACGTTTGCTAGTTTTTTTTTTTATAACATACTAATCTACAACAAATATTGGGAAGAGCATGTCCAACATGTTGATAAGGTCTTAACACTATTAGAAGTGTGACAACTATATGAAATTCCTTCCAAGTGTTCCTTTCAGATTTAAGAAGTGGAATATTTGGTTCATATTGTATCACATGATGGTGTCAAAGTGGATCCTAACAAAATGAAAGCTATGAGGAAATGGACAATCCCCAATATATTGAATAAATTCAGAGGATTATTAGGATTGAAAAGATATTACCACAAGTTCATCAAGGATTATGGTCAAATAGAAGCACCTCTAATAAAATTATTGAAGAATGAAGTATTTTATGAAACTAAAGAAGCAACCAAAGCTTTTGAATAACTTAAAGACGTTATTTGTTAAACTCCCATCTTGGTGACAGATGACTTCACAAAAATATTCATTATGGAGTGTGATGCCTTGAGCCATGGAATTAGTGCAATTTTGGTGGAATAAGGAAGGCCCATTGCCTTTAAAAGTAATGAACTTAAAGGAAATAACTTACTTAGGCCCATCTATGAAATATAAATGTTGGCCATATTACATGCAATTAGGAAATGGCATCCATACCTAATAGGAAGACGCTTCAAAGTAGAAATATATTGTGATAGCCTAAAGTACTTCTTGGAGAAAATATTATCTTTAAAATAGCAAAAAAATGGGTCACAAAGATGTTGGGTTATGACTGAGAAATTATCTACAAAAAGGGAAATAAAATATTATGGCATATGCACAGACACAAATGGTTTACTGTGTGCTATTTCCATTCCATAATATAATTGGGTGGAAAAAGCAAGGATATCATGGCAATAAGATGGAAGCTATGCATGATAATTCAATATCTACAAGAGGACCCTAATGCAATAGAAAAATTTACATGGAAAAATGACTTGTTATGGTATCAAGATCACTTATACTTTTGTAAAAATTATAAACTCAAATAGAACGTCCTTTTGGAATTACATGCTTCTCCTATATGAAGACATTCAGGGTTCCTGAAGGCATACCATAGGATAAAGAAAGAATTGTTTTTGGAAGGCCTTAAAGGAGATGTGAAAATTTTTATAGTGAAACGTGTAGTATGCCAACAAAATAAAGGAGAGACTATCAAGACCACATGACTCCTTCAGCCATTAGTCATACGAGGCCAACATTGGGAAGAAGTTTCAATGGATTTTATTACAAGTTTACCGAAATATGAAGCAACGTGCGTCATTATGGTAGTGGTAAATCAAATGACAAAGTATGCCCACTTTTTCTCTCTTTTTCATCCTTTTAAAGAAAATATTGTGGTAGAAGCATTCACGGAAATTGTTCAAAAGCTATATGGAATACCAAAGATTATTGTAATTGATAGAGATCTAATTTTCACTAGAAATTTTTGGACCAAATTAGTTTCTTGTTTGAGAACTCAATTGGCTCACAGCTCATCTTATCATCCTCAATTTAATGGGAAAACTAAGATAGTAAATAAATGTTTAGAAGGATATCTACGTTGTTTTGTGTCTAACAGATAGACATAGTGTTTCAAATGGTTTCCCTTGGAAAAATGATGGTACAACACATATTTCCATACTTCATAAAAAAATTCACCATTTATGGCACATTATGGATATCATCCTCCATCCATCACATCACTCTCGAAAGGGACTATAAAGGCTCAAGCAATAGAGGACCACATAAGACAAACAAGAGGTTCTCAAACTATTAAAAGAAAACTTAGTTCTGGCACAAAATGAGATGAAACAACAAATAAATCAACATTGCAGTGAAAGGGAATTTGAAGTGGGGGATTGGATATTTGCGAGACTACAACAATATAAACAAATGTCCCTCAAGCAACAAAAGAAGGACAATAAATTAGCTTTGAGGTGTTATGGCTTAATCCGAACTTAAACAAAAATATAACAAAATATAGATATAACCATAAATACAAAGATGCAGTAGAAATAACACTTCATTTCATTAATATCAAAGAACTAAAATATGCTTACAAACAGAATGGAAATAAACTAGCTCGGACGATGATAGCTTATCTCTAAGAAGAAATTTGGAGGCTGCATGCCTCTAAATTGTATTTCAATGAGGATCAAATTCCTATTTATTATTGAGAAACTATGGAAAACCCTAAAAATCCAAAAATCTAACCCTAGGAGATGAAGTGCCAAAACTATGGGCCCCATTTTGGTAAATTGGCATATAAACTTCCCAAGGTTGTAAATTTGGCATATGATCTTTGTTTGATGCATACAATACCTAGTTGAAAAGATCTATCCAAGGACTACAAATTTTGACTATAGACATTAGTGAAAGGCATATGTTTTACAATTTTCCAAAAAAAAACATCGCTTAGGGCCTCAAAATGGCTCTGAAAGTTCAAGACCTGAAAAAGTGCCAAAAATAGTAAATTGTGTTACAATTAAGGAAACTGGAAAATTGAAAGAAACAATAGTGTGGGTCCATAGTGGAATAGGTGGGTGGCCACCAATATCCACTTGGATTAGTCATCCCACCATAGGAAGAAATGGTCCCCATTATGTTGAGTGTCTTCATGGGATGGGGAAACTTCTGCTAAACTTGGTCCCTGGTGAGCTACTTGCCTTTGTGTAGGAGTTGACCAACTTTGACAACCCAATAAAGTTGGATCTTCTGTTGGTGAGTGTTCTTGATCTGTCTGTCCATAATTCGATCAGTTTTGGCATGTTCCATGTAGTCTGGGTTTAACTCTATGGGTGTGAGTTGTTCTACAATTTCTGATGTGTCCAATAATGGTGAAAAGTATGGTCGAAAGCGGTCTAGATTGAGCATTGGGTGTAGGCCAAGGAATGGTGGAACACTGAGCTTGAAAGCATTATCCCCTACAACCTTAGTGATGGTTTAAGGCCCATAACGGAGTGGCCGAAGCTTGCAGTGGGGCCCAACAAGGCGATCCTTCTACGAATGTAACTAAACTTTGTCGCCCATCTGGAACTTGTGTGGCACCCAATGTTGATCATGACATTTCTTGTACTTAGCATTGGCTTTGTACAATATGTCATGGACCTACTGGTGGATGTGATGGATGTACTCAATGAAGTTATTAGCCTTGCCATCTTTAGACTAGACATGGGTTGAAGGTAATTCAGTAGCTACAAATGGTATGGCATATCAATGGTACATAGTGGTTGGAATCCCAGCCCCACCTGAAATGGGTTATGGCCAGTTGAGCTATGGAGAGCTTTGTGTAGTTATTCTAGACATAGGGGAGGCTTTTATCCCATGTGTGTGGATGCTTCAATTTTTACATGCTTAGAATGTGTACGATCATCCTATTGAAGACCTTTGTTTGACCATTAGTTTGGGAGTTGAAATTCATGGGTTTGGTGAGCTTCGTATCTAGCATCGACTAGAGACTTGACCAAATTGTACTTAGGAACCTGTTGCCCCGATCTAAGATAATGGATTTTGGGATACCAAAGTGTACCCATACTCATTCAAAGAAGATCTTAGTAGTGGCTTCTACTATGATACTCTTCTTGTAGGCCACTCGAATGGCCATCTTAGAGAATCTGTCGATGATCACGAAAATGCAGTCATTTCCACGCTTAGTAGAAGCGAGGTCTAACATGTAATCCATGGAGATGGATTCCCAAGGTCGACTAGGAGTAGGAAGAGGAGTACATAGGCCTTGCTTCTTGATGTTCAGTTTGGAAATGGCACGGGTAGTCCATGATCTAATGTACTTCCCAACATCCTATTGAAGGTTCGGCCAATAAAAATACTTTTGTAGCACTGCCACTGTTTTCTCTACTCCGAAGTATCCAACGACCTGGCTATAGTGCACCTCTAAAATCATCTTGTCACGCTGGCTTGAAGGAACACATAGGTGTCCCAGGTGACATAACAATGTATCTTAGAGGTGAAATTTGGAACTTTCTTGCCTTCTAAGAGCATCTGGTATGTGTCTCCTAATTTTGGATCACTTTTGTACAAATGCGGCCACCCCAAAGTCTTGTGCCCACAAGAGTTGAGAAGAGTGGTCAGCGCCATGACCTATGGTCAGCTGAGGCAATCTGCAACATTATTGATGCTTCCCTTCTTGTACTTAATGTTCAAATGGAACTATTGTAGGTATGTGGACCACTTCTGATAGTGATCATTTTGCAACTTCCCTTGTGTGTGTATGAATTGTAGGGGTCAATGGTCTGTGTGGATGAACATTTCCTTCCCCATAATGTAATGCTTCCATTGTTGGCAGGCCTACACAATGGAATAAATCTCCTTTTCATAGGTGGGATACTTTCAAACTATGTTTGACATTATCTCACTGTGATGTGCCACTAGATTCCCCTGTTGAGTAAGAATTGTGCCAATAGCATAGTCAAAGGCATCTGTCTCAATCTCAAATGGTTGGTGCAAGTCTGGTAACGTGAGCACTGGTGTAGAGCAGAGCCGATACTTCAACTCAAAAAACACCTTATGTTGGGATTCAAACCAAAATAATTTTACTTTCACTCCACCCTTGGTCACTTGGCTCAAAGCCCAAGTGATATGAAAGGACCCCAACACTAACCTGCGGTAGAAATTGGTAAGACCTAGAAAGCTATGGAGCTCCATTAAAGTGGTTGGGATTGACCAATCCCAAATGACTTGTATCTTAGTTGGGTCCACATGCACACCCTGCTCATCAATTATGTACCCTAGATATTGATCATGGGTCATACCAAAAGTGCATTTCTCCAAATTGGCACACAGCTTGTGTTGTCGCAAAGTTACCTATCGAATAGGGTGGAGGTGCTCTTCCCAACTTTGGATGAAGGTCAGATTTTCATCCAAATACACCACCACAAATGAGTTGCTGAAGGGTCGCATGATGTCATCCATCTGCCTCATGAAGTTTTTGGGGGCATTTGTCAACCCGAAAGGAATGACTAACCATTTGAAAATACTCTCCTATGATTTGGAGGTAGACTTCCACACACCAGAAGGTTCGATTGGTACCTGGTGATACCTGAACTTCAAGTCAATACTACTGAAATATTTGGGAGCCTTGAGTTGGTCCAAAAGGTTATCAATCTGTGGGATTGGATACCTATTTTGGACAGTGATCTTGTTCAGCACCCGATAGTCAATATAGAGTCTCCATGTCTCATCCTTCTTCTCTACCAACATGATTGGGCTCCTACAGGGTGATGAACTTGACCTGATGTGCCCTTTCTGCAACAACTCCTGAATTTGCCTCTTGATTTCATCATTCTCCATAACAAAGCATCGATAGATCATTCCATTGGGAAGCGACAAGCTTGTGTCCTTCTCTATATTTATGGTGTTTCTCTTTGCTTGCAACTTCGGCAAGTTGCCCTAGGTGCCCCGCCTTGGCTTTATCCTTTGTTCTGAAGTTTGGGAGCATTTTTCCCTTGCTTCAAATTCACAGCTCCAAATTCTCGCTTCTTTTGTTTAAATTTATCCTTGATCTTGATACCGTATTGATAGGCAATTTCGAGCAAAGAGATGTCCAGGAATTCCATATCGTCCTGATGGACTTATGTAGACAATCGCGAAACTTGAGTATCAAGTTCTTCTCAGACTCCTTCATACCCAACATTGTGCAAAGGGTATGAAAAATATTTGTGAACTCTGGCACATCTTGGTCCCTTCCCTGCCGCAATGTGGTCCACTTTATGTATTTATTTTCATAGCTCTTGACAGGGTAATACTGCTCCTTGATGGCATCTCGAAAAGAATTCCAAGTGGGTGCAGCTGAGAATAGTGAGGGTTCACTCTTCTCCCTCTTCTTGTAGTAGGTTTCCCACCAGTCCTTGACGAGGGGAGTGGTTTTGAGGAGTGAAAAAGTAATATTTTCTTGATTGGAAAATTGATGAACCGAGAAATATCCTTCTAGCAAATTTAACTGTTTATCTACGACATATGCATCTATTTGACATTCAAATAGGGGATGTCAAAGTTAACTTGTACCTTAAATGGAGTGGTGCTCCCAGAGTGGTTGTCGAAAGAAGACACATCACCTATGGGTAGCCACCAAAGGGTCTAGGCAAAGTTGTCCATCATTCCGTTCCTTTATCACTTGAGGGCTTCTTCGAGCAATATTTTGAAAGGATCTCTTGCTCCCTCATCTTTCTTTCCTTCTGCCATGGGAGGTCATCGGGGTTTGTGAGGTTGTTCTTGCAAGGTTTCAACCAGTTCGAGCCCTAACTCCTTATACCCCGACCTCATTTGGGACATGCAAAGAAAAACAAAGGAAGATGAATGTTAAGCCATATGTTAACCCAAAAACCCCTTATTAAGCTCAAGATATTGAGGAACTACATTTTTATTGTTATATTGTTATATAAGCTAGAACCCCTCATGATCTCATTTTATTATAATTGTACCATTTGTCTCCTATATATACACTAAAGAGAACTAATCTTAATACCATTAATTATTGTCTTGTACATTATATTATATTCTTTGTAAAATAAGATTTTTTAAAAAAAAACATAACTATTAATTTCTTATTTCTTATTATTTTAAAGCGAAAAAATCATAACACTCATTCATCCTTCATGATGATTTTCTTCTTATCTTCTTTCTTTTTTAATGCATTTTCCATTGGTGTGCTTTCACCTTCCCGGGTGGTTAGCTTTATATATTCTATTCCCTACGATCTCACTAACTAATTGTAACTTTTGGTAGTCATTAATATATAAACTACAATTAAATTAAATATAGAACGTGATAATGTTTCATTATACCAACATATGATAGTTTACATTAATATCAATAACAAGTGGATTCTCTTCAATAATATACTTTGATAAGGATTTGATGCTATTCTCTTCATTGTGATAAGATTTGATGCTATTCTCTTCATTGACTTAAGCTTTTTTATTATGGTCAGAGCACAACCACGTAAAACAAAACAGTTAACTGATGTGAAAGAGAAGCATATCATTCTAGAAATATATTATAATACATTTAAAATTTCGAAAAACGCACCATCAACATTATCAACAATAATTGAGAAGGCCGTAACATCGAACTTAAAACTTACTTACGAAAATCAGCTTTAGTGATCATGGACATGGTTGATAATGTGCAATTACCTCAATAATCATTAAATTCTTTTAATAATATACCCATCGTTGTAATATGTATCTAATGATTATTAAGACATTATAATATATATTTAATGATTATTTATACATAAACAATTAGGATATTGTGTTTGGCGTTTTGATTATTAATAGTGTAAATATGTTCTTTTTATATATAAATTATTGTTTTAAAGATATATTATGGTATAAAATATTAAAAATTGAAATAGAATAATTATTTGGTTTTGGAAGTCAAATTAAACATGATTTTCTTAAGTAATTTTAAATAATCAAGTTGAGATATATATGTTATTTGAAGGCATTTTTCTAGTCACAAACATTTCAATTAGATATTTTATTATTTTAAGTGATTCAAACGATACAACAGCGCATCTAGCTTTATTAACAAGAGCCTATGATGCAAAACTAAATAATCTATTCAAAAGAATTCTAATATTCATCTTAATTTATTCTCAATTCCAAATGCTTAGGCTAAACATATTCTTTGAAACCACAACTACACAACAAATTACTTGGCAAATCAAACATTGCATTTGGCCTTGGAACCATGAATTTCAATTAAACTTGTGGGGAGGCTCCAATTCCATAATATATAATCATGGGTTATCAAGTAATTACATGGTGGTGTACGCTCACTACATGTATCAAATGTGGTGATTGTGGGAGGCATTGTGGTAGTATATTGGAGATTCATTGGATGATGAGAATCATAACCATCATGACCTAGGAAGTGTATATGATTCACATTTTCCCCACAGTCATGGAATTTCAAGGAGGGATAATGAATTTCACCATGTGAATGTAGTGGAAAAGAAAAGACTCATTTTTAACCAATATAATTCATCTTGTGTGAGCTATGCATGGAAGATTGATAACATAGAGTGGGGAGGTGACACTGAGATTGAGATAGGTAAGAGGTATTTCTGTGGCAATCTCCCCTTGTGTGCATAATTCGAGCAGTTGGCTATCCAACACAGCGTGGAAGGAAAACAATCCAAGGCTCATAATTGCATTCTTCATCCAAGCTTGGAGTGGCGAATTTAAAGACATGTTTTGATGGGGTAGTGAAGAGGATTTAGGCATCAATAGACAACAAAATGAGGGCTCAAATTACTATGAAGGAATGGACGCTAAGGGGAGGAACCATGGTGCAACTTTTGAAGTTATGAATATAGAAGAGAAGTTGGATTTGGAGATTGGCTCAGCGAGTAGAAAATTCAATGATTTGAGTGTGTAGATGGGCCTATTAACAGACATCGTTTCCTCTCATCGTCAACATCTTCATGAGCTTATTGTTGAACTACAATGCCTTCAAACCAAGTTGCAATTTTCTCTTATGTTCATGCAAGAGGGAGTCCAAGGCTCAAGACCCATGGATCTTCAACAAACTTAGTCAAACTGATTCAAAGGAGGTAATTTGACCTTAATTGGTTAAACCCATCAAGTAATCTCATAATAATATGTGATTAGGAGTTATATTTTATTTTAAATTTTGATATATACCTTCTAGATGTGGATTTGTCTTAGGCGACTTCTTTAAGCTGTACTCTTATAGACATATTCTGAGCATAGTGTTAGAATGTAATAGAAATTTGAAAGACCAATCTTTATTAGCTTTCAAATCTTTTTCTACTTGTAATATTAGGAAACTTTGGTCATGTTTTTCATGTGCCTCAATACAATTTTTCTAATATATTTTTAACATGTTATATATAGATATATATATATATGAACATATATGTATACACACACACACACACACACACACACATATAATGTTAATATTAGCCTCGAGGGTTAGATCAATTGGTCGAGTTCCTGTCGCTAAAGTACATCGCTAATAGGAAGTCACGGGTCAATACTCCACGATGCTCTCAGGGTTAGGCTTCGTTAATAGTCCAATGGGAAGTGATGTCTTTGAGTGGATCTGCCCGAATATTTACTTGGTGGTTGTTGTTGTTGTTAATATTAAGTTAAAAATTTTAAAATTAACTTTAAGTGAATAATATATTTAATTGAAATAATATGTGTTGAATCATCTTCATTTTATAATCATTAAAATATAAATATGAAAATATATATTTAAAAACGAGGAAAAAAAATAGTAAATTGTGCTACAATTAAGGAAACGAATGAAACTGACTAGGAGGTCTAGGTAGAATAAGCGGGTGGCCACCAATATCCACTTGGATCATTCCTCCCCGCTTAGTAAGCAATGATCCCCATTGCATTCAGAGCCTCCATGAGGTGAGGAAATTTTTGTTGAACATGGTCCCTGGTGAAGGAGTTGACCTACTTTGACAACTCGGTATAGTTGTATCCTCTATTGCCGAGTGTTCTTCATCTATGTGTCTAGTAATGGTGGGAAGCATGGTCAAGGGAGGTCCACATTGAACACTCGATGCAAGACAAGGAATGGGGGAATGTTGTGCTCCAAAGCATTGTTTCCCACAACCTTGGTAATGGTTTAAGGACCATATTGGAGTGGTTTGAGCTTTCGATGGGCTCTTGTAAGGCGTTCCTTCTGCAAATTCAACCAGATTTTGTCACCCACCTAAAATTTTTGTGGCACCCAATGTTGATCATGTCGCTACTTGTAGTTAGCATTTTCCACAATGGATCAGCTATATATCAGCCCGTTGGGTAGAGGTGATACATGAGTCAAATCGAATGAATGCTTGACCTGACAGTGCAATGGTACCCCAATGGGTGAGGAGAAGATGTCTCTGTATTCTTTCATGATCGTATCCACCTGCTTCTGCTGCGTGGAGGAAACCTTCCCGGGGGCCATGGATGTGGCTATGATCTTCCCTTTACTTTGAGAGCAAGCTAGAAAGAAAATAAATTTCCTAGTATGGGAGATGATCTTGCTACATTTCTTAGCAGAGATCAAAGAGGTTGCAGTAGGTGGGGCTAACTCCAGTATCCTGTATAACATATTACCCAAATAAATGAACACAGATCGAGGTCTAGACTCATATACAACATGTCACTTCCACAAGTATGGTTGTCCTAATAATACATCACAAACATCGAGAGGAGCAACATCACACAATACCTCATATGTGAAGGGTTTGATGTTGTAGGGAAGGCGACAATGTTAGCTCACTCAAAGATCTCATCCTTGGTGAAGCCACTTGATGATGTACAGCTGCAAGCATGGTATGATCAGTAGGGCTAGCTACTTCATGACCTCTACTGAAATGAGGTTCTTTTGGCTTCCACTATCGATAATGAATTGCAACGGTGAACCCTAAAACCACATTTGTGAGTGGAAAAGATGTTCCCCTTCCTCTCGATCTTCGGGCTCATCCTTTTGGATTTTGGTGGTGGAAATAGTGGCGATGGGCTTCACACCAATAATCTGCTTCCATTTGTCATTCCTCTTCTTGGGTTCTGACTCAGAGTTAGGACATGCATCTGAGTCTAAAGCCTTTAACTTGGTCACCAGTGATTGCTTGGCCCAACACTCACTTGTGTTGTGTGTGGGGCTCTAATGGAACTCACACCACGTTCACATGTCCTTCTTTAACTTCGTGGTGGTGTTATTTTCTTGCGACATGTTGTCTTGGGTCACCTCCTGTTGGCTTGGTCCCTTGTTCTATGGTTTGGGGGTGTCTTTCCATTGCTTCGGATTCGTGGATGCAAAGTCTCTCTTCTTCTGTTTAAACTTCTGCTTGATCTTAACATCATATCGGTACGTCGTGCCAAGTGAGGAGATGTCCAGGAACTCCATCTCGTCCTAGATGTAGCTGTGTAGGTAGCAGCGGTATTTTATTACCAAATTCCTCTCAAAATCCTTGATACCCAACTTCATCGGAAGGGTATGAAAAATATTGGTAAACTCCAACACGTCTTGGTCCCTTCCCTGTCGCAGCGTGCTCCACTTTATGTATTTATCCTCATAGCTCCCAACGCAGTAGTATTATTCCTTGATGGCATCCGGGAACGAATTCCAAGTGGGTGTGGCTGCAAACAGTGAGGGTTCCCTATCGTCCTTCTGCGCACAGTATGTTTCCCAACAATCCTGGACATGGGGGGTGGCTTTGAGAAGTGCAAAAGTAATCTTTTCTCGGGTGGAAAAATCATGAATAGAAAAATATCCTTCTAGCAGATTCAACGATTTATCTACGTCATCTACATCTATCTGACCCTAAAATATGGGGATGTCAAAGTTAACTTGTACCTTAAAGGGTGTGGTGCTTCCAGAGTAGTTGCTAGAAGTAGATGTGTCGCCCCTGGGTAGTCATTGAAGGATCTAGGCAAAGTTGTCCATCATCACATTCCTTTGTCGCTCGAGGGCTTCTTTAAGAAATATTTTGATAGGATCTCTTGCCCCCTCATATTTCTTTTCTTCCGCCATGGGAGGCCATCGGGATTTGTGAGGTTAGTCTTGCAAAGGTTCGACCAGTTCAAGCCATAACTCCTTATATCCGACCTCGTTGGGGACATGCAAAGAAAAACAGAGAAAGAGCAGATCGCTCTAATACCACTGATCCATATTTAAACAGGAACATAAGAAATTACATATATAACCATAAATACAGAGATTCATAAGAAATAACACTTTGTTTCATTAATATCAAATACAAAAATATGCTTACAAATAGAATGGAAATAAGACTAGCTCGGGCGTTGGTAGCTTATCTCTAAGAAGAGATGTGGTGGTTACATGCCTCTAAACTCAGTTACAATGATGCTCAAGGGCCTTTTTATTATTGAACAATAAGAGAAAACCCTAGCCTGAGGAGATGTAACACCAAGAGTTTATGGACCCCGTTGGGATTAGTTAGCCAGCAAACTTGTCAGGGTTGTAACTTGGTCATATTAATTTAATGCATATGATACCTCGTTGGAAAGATCTCCCCGAGGACTACAACTATTTATGTGAATTTCATATCAATTATTGAAGAAAAGTTTCCAAAAAAACATCGTTCAGGGCCTCAAAACATCTCCAGAAGTTCAGGACCCAAAAAACTGCCAAAAATAGTAAATTGTGCTACAATTAAGGAAACATATGAAACTGACTGGGGGGTCTAGGTGGAATAGGTGGGTGGCCACCAATATCCACCTGGATCACGTTCAGCATGTGAGAAACAACCAAGTGAAAGGGAAATTATGATTCCCTTTGCTTAATCTAAGGCACTGAATAAAGATGAAGGTTGGAACCAAGGCACACTGCCCTCTAGAACACACTTCTGGAATAAATGTGTTGAAGTCGACAGAAGAGGGTCCGCCAAAGTTAAGGAAAAGAGAAATCCTCAACAAAGGCACGAGAGATCATAGTAAAGTGAATGATGGACTAACACCAACGATGATGATGGAAAGAAACAAGTTGAGAGGTGTATTGATGACTTCCCTTATCAAAGAATAATATGCATGGTTTACCTGCCAATAACTGACTCGATTCTAGAGGGGATGGTCAATTACTCAGATGAGGGTTTTTCAAAGACGGATTAGTGTAACTAGAGGAAATATATGATAAAAATGCCATGAATGCAACAAAAAAATGGATGATATATTGTAATAAGACTCAAGGGGACATGGAACAGACTCCATATATGCAAGGGTGTTATGCAACCAACTCACAAAATAGAAGAAAAGATAGAGCAATGACTTCAAATCGGCCTCTTCGAGGGGGAAACCTCCTTTAAATTACACAAATGAACAATTCTTGGATGATACAAATGACAAGACCTCCTTTCTATATATAGGATTCTAAGGGGTCACAATATAATCAGAGCCGACATAACAATAATATTCTAAGGGCACAATAATAACAATAGTGGGCTTTTATGGGACACAATAATAACAATATGGGGACTACATGGAAAAAAAAATATAATACGGGGGTTGCACTAGTATTATAGGGGCCTAACATGCCCCTCCAAAAAGGTGTTGTCCTCAACGCTTGAGTAGTTATAGATGCTTTTGTATAAAATTCTCATCCTCCCATGTGGAATCTTCAACGGGTAAGTTTTTCCACTTGATGAGATACTCTGAAATTGATCGATTTTGTAGCTATTGAATTCTTTTTTCTATGAATGCTTCAAGTTCCAATATGATTTTTCCTTCCTTATCAAGTTCTAGCAATATTGTTTGAATTGGGATCTTGTCACCTATAACCTTCTTTAATCATGAAACATGGAAAACTAGGTGCACTAAGGAAGATGTAGGAAGCTCCAATTTGTATGCCATAGTACCAATCTTTTGCAACACCTTGTACGAACCATAATAATTTGGTGATAATTTATTATCCTTCTTATCTTACTTGAGGTACATTTGTTTATATGGCTATAGTTGTAGAAATACCCAGTCACCTACATCGAAAATTCTTCCGCTGCGATGTTGATTTGCCTGTTGTTTCATTCTATTATGTGCCAAAGTGAGGTTATCCTTTAAGAGTTGGAGAACTTGTTCTTGATGCTCAATGTGATCTTCCACTGCTTGAACTTTAGAATTTTCTCTTAAATATGATGTGATGGTCAGTGGATGACATTCAAAAAGTTCCATAAATGGGGTCATTTTTGCTGCAGTATGGAAGGAAGTGTTATACCACCATTCAGCTAGAGGCAACCATTTGACCCATTGTGTTTGTTTTATCATATACAAAGGAATGAATATATCCTTCCAAACATTGGTTCACTATCTCAGTTTACCCATCAGATTGTGGATGATATGATGAGCTATGAGCTAACTGAGTACCCAAACAAGAAAATAATTTTGTCCAAAAATTTCTAGTGAAAATGGGACCTCTGTCGCTTACAATAATCTTTGGGTTTCAATGTATCTTTTTAATTGTTTCCATAAATGTAGTAGTAACTGTATTGGCTTTAAAAGGATGTGATAATGCACAAAAGTGTGCATACTTGGTAAGTCTATCAACTACCACCATGATGACACGCTTTCCTTCGGACTTGGGTAAACCTGTTATAAAATCCATAGAAACCTCCTCCCAACATTGACCTAGAATGGATAAAGGTTGTAATAGAATTGGAGTCTTATTTGTTTCAATTTTATTTTGTTGGCAAACCAAACATTCTGCCACAAATTTTTGAATATTTGTTGAGTCCCTATAATACTAGTGATTACCCCATTACTATTGTAGTTATACCCTTATTAATATTGTTGTGCCCCTATTGCCCCATATTGTTATTATTGTGCCCCATAGAATCCCTCTATTGTTATTTTTGTGGCTTTATATTATTATTGTTAGGTCGTTTGGTTTATATTGTGACTCCTTAGACTCCTATATATAGAAAGGAGGTTTTGTCATTTGAATCATCCAAGAATGTTCATTTATGTAATGTA
>APFE030273821.1:26831-38600 GCA_000404065.3 Pinus taeda | reverse complement strand
GTTGAGGACAACACTTTTTTTGAAGGAGAGGGGCATGTTGGGTCCCTATAATACTAGTGATTACCCCATTACTAATGTAGTTGTACCCCTTATTAATATTGTTGTGCCCCTATTGTCCCCATATTGTTATTACTGTGCCCCATAGAATCCCTCTATTGTTATTTTTGTGGCTTTATAATATTATTGTTAGGTCGGTTGGGTTATATTGTGACTCCTTAGACTCCTATATATAGAAAGGAGGTTTTGTCATTTGAATCATCCAAGAATTGTTCATTTATGTAATGTAAAGGAGGTTGCCCCTTCGAAGAGGCTGAATTCTAAGGCGTTGATCTATCTTTTCTATCTTTTCTTGAGCTGGTTTCATAACAATATCACATTTAAGGCCATCCCAAAAAAAATCCTTCTTAACCCTGTGGTAAGTTTTTAAAAATCCTGAGTGCCCTCCTAATGGAGAGGTGTGAAATTCCATAAGAATATTTTGTTTGAGTTGGGAATTCTTACATAGGTATAAGTGATCTTTGTACCATAAAAAATAAATTTTCCATCTAAATGTATTAGATGTATTGGGGTCTCGTTGTAACTTTTGAATGAGTTCCCACACTTCTTCGTCATTCTTCCATTCATGCCTTGCTTTGATTATCCAATCTGGTTGGATAATAGAAATGGCACAAAGAAATGCTTCTACATCCTCATCCTTTCTTGAGAGTGCATCTGCAACAACATTTTTCTTCCCTTTTTTGTAGATTATTTCAAATTCATAACCCAACGTCTTTGTGAACTATTTTTGTTGCTCTTTTTAAGATAATCTTTGTTCTAAAAATTATTTAGGACTATCATGATCTATTTTTACCTTGAAGTGACCTCCCTTAAGGTAAGGTCGCCATTTCTTAAGTGCATGTAGTATTGCCAACATTTCCTTCTTATAAATAGCTTTGTGTAAATACTTTCCTTTGATTGGATGACTTTCGAAAGCAATGGGTCTTTCTTCTTGCATTAAAACATCACCAATTCCATTTCTGGAGGAATCACATTCCACAATAAAGGTTTTTGTGAACTCTGGCGTAGCTAAGGCTGGTGTTTAGCACATTGCCTCTTTAAGATGTTCAAAGGATTTTGTTGCTTCTGGAGTCCAAGAAAATGCATCTTTCTGTAGAAATTCTCATTGTAGATTAATCTGATTATGAAATAGACTAAAGAAAAGTAATTAATATACTTCTACAATCAAACTTGCGAAAGATTAATCGATTTGAGCAAGATCAAACATAACACATATAACAGAGAAGAAGAAGCAATCACACATGAAACGCAGAAGAATACTCTGGGGAAAGCCACAGCTAAAAACCCCACTATCTGTATTATCATACAAGTGGAAATATCTCAGGATTACACAAATCTTTAGCTCTCATATCTATCCAGCTCTCAGTACAATCCCTCTCACTTCTCATAGACAGACTAGACAACTCATATGTCTTTCCCTTTGTCCTCCAAGCCTCCTATTTCCTTGCATTGTTTTCCCTGGGTGTTCCTGCTGTAACCTTGTGTGACACTGATCTCACACACTGTAAAACTGTGCAAATATCAAGGAATGAATTCCTTCTGCAACTGATAGTACACTATCCCTGCCTTTAATATCAATTGGGCCTTTGTCTAAACTAACATGCATGAGTTATTTATGAGAGAATATTCAGTTATCTGGAGTACACTAGTTTCATGCATGCATGCATTAACTGACTGAACTCAAAATTAGTTCCTCAAACTGTTTGGAACTAAGTTAACTAGACTTAACTCAGTTAACTGAGCTAACTAATTACAACTCAAATACAACTCATCCTTATCTCCTTAACTAAGGGATAATCTCCTTAATTTAAGGGATAACTATTGCATGACTTCACAAAGACTTCTAACTTGAATTTCTCCAACTAATTAACTCAAGATGAATTAATTAATTATTTTTTCAAACTGCTGGTGAGACTAAATTCGAATTTTAATTCTCAATTTTAATTCAAGGACAAATTAAAATTGGAATATATTCGTTGCCACATTTCAACAATTCCTCTCAATAAGAAAGGGATTATCTGCCACCCCGATCCTGTCTCTATGGAATTCTAATTTACACTTTGACAATGCCTTAGTCAAAATGTCAGCATATTGCTCCTCAGTCAAAACATACTGCAACAACATGATCCTCCTCGCCACATATTTTCTGAGATGATGATACCGAATGTCGATGTGCTTGGACCTGTCATGAAATACTAGATTCTCAAAGAGTTTGATACAACTCTGATTATCACAATAGATCACAGTTGGATCCATCCTCTAATTAGACAAACCAACTAGAATTTTCTGAATGCAAATGGCCTCACATGTTGCCTAACTTGCAGCCACGTATCCAGCCTCAGCTAAGCTAAGTGGAATTGACCTTTGTTTCCTACTGTACCAAGAAACTGCAGCTGATCCAAGGTTGAAAATTCCTCCTGATGTGCTCTTCCAATATGATGGACTCCCTGCCCATTCTGCATCTTTAAAGCCCTGTAGCTTCACTCCCTCTGTCTGTCTGTACCATAATCCATACTGAGATGTTCCTCTAAGGTATCTCAAAACATGCTTATCAGCCATCCAAAACAACTTGGTAGGCTAAACCATAGCTTGACTCAGTTGGTTCACTGCATAGTACAAATATGGTTGTGTGTTCACTAAGTACATTAGTGAACCCACAAGTTGTCGATACATAGTAGCTTCTACAACTTCTCCTGAAGTAGCATCCTCCTTCCTCTAGTTATCTGCTAGAGGAGTCTGCATGGGCTTGCACTTCTCCATGTGGAATCTCCTGAGTATCTCATTGGCATACTTGCCTTGAGACACAAACAACTCCCCATCCTTCTGCCACACTTCCATGCCAAGGAAGTAGTGCATGAGACCCATGTCTTTCATCTCAAATTCTCTTGCAAGGTCCTCCTTGCAAGACATGATCAACTAATCATCACTTGTCAATATGAGATCATCAACATAAAGAACAATGATCAACTGCTTACCTTCTACCATGATGCGGTACAGGTTCGCATCCACTTCACTCTTTGTGAATCCCAACCTGATGAAGTAGTTATCGATCCTGATGTACCAAGCACGAGGTGCTTGCTTCATCCCATACAAAGCTCTCTTGAGTTGGCACACATGTGACTCACGATCGAAGGTCTCAAAAACTTCTGGCTACTCTATGTACACCTCTTCCTCAATATTTCCATTGAGGAATGTAGTCTTCACATCCATCTGATGAATCTTCCAACCCATATATGCTGATAGTGCCAACATCAATCTGATAGATGAGTACCTTGCTACAGGAGAAATCTCATCATAGTCGATCCCCCCGACCTGTGAGAAACCATGGGCAACAAATCTTGCCTTACGTTTCTCCACACTACCATCATCAGATTTCTTTACCTTGTAAAGCCAACGGGAACTCACAATTGACTTGTTCTCTGGTCTTGAAACCACATCCCAAACACTGTTCCGAACTATGGAGTCATACTCCTCTACCATAGCATCAGCCCAAATCGGCTACTACACTGCTTCCTCAAAGGAAGATGGTTCGGTCTCAACACATTCCCCAACAAGGGCCATGTATCCACTGTACTTATCATGTGGCCTCCTTTGTCTATTCTGAAAAGATGGTTCTCCCACATTCTCTCTCGCATCCGACAACAATCTGTCAGCTTCTCTCGTGCGCTTCTGCCCATCTCTTGAAGACTCTACTTGAGTGGATGTCTCCACTCCCAGAACCTCTGCATGCGGCTACTCCGCATTAGTCTAAGGCTCCTCCTCCTTAGGAACCAAAATTTCCTCCATAGCCTGTAGTTGGAGCTCCCTCTCAAGGGAAACTCGCATGGCCTTCTGCTCATCAAACTTAAGATCTCTATGAACCACTGTCCTTCGACTGGTAGGAAAGTACACCCGATAGTTGTGGGTGTATTAGTGTACCCCACAAGTATCCCCAACTCAGTTGTCGGCTCAAGCTTCTTCTAGGCATCCTTGGTCAAATGGAAATATACCGATGAGCCAAAGATCCTGAAGTGACCCGCATCTGGTCTCTTCTTGGAGAAAGCCTCCTCTGGTGTCTTTAGCCCAAGTATGTGATGCAGGATTATATTTTGAAAATAGACCATTGTGTTGCATGCCTCAGCCCACAAATCAAGTGGTAGGCCTTGGTCATGTAGCATCACCTGAGTTTCCCCCAACATTGTTATGTTCTTCCTCTCGGCCACCCCATTTTGTTGTGGGTTACAAGGTGCTATCAACTCCCATTTAATTCCTTCCGCTACACAAAAGTCCTTAAAATCTTGAGAGACATACTCTCCACCATTATCACTTATCAAGGCCCTAATATTCTTCCCTAATTCTTTCTCAACCAAAGCTTTGAACTCACAAAACTTTGAGAAGGTTTGATCCTTCTCCTACATGAAATAGATCCACCATTTACAAAAAAAATCATCACTTAATACCTCTATTTCGCGGTGGAGGCTGTCGAGAATTATCCATGCACATCTGTATGAACTTGCTCCAAGATTGCTTCAGCTCAACTGTCTCGATCATGAAAGGAAGACTTGGCGTACTTTCCCAAGGTACAACATTTTTATGTGTCCACTTGCTCAAGTTTACCTTTGGGAAGTGCGAGGGAAATCTGCTGCATTATCTTCAAGGCCCCATGATGCAAGTGGCCCAGCCTTCTATGCCATAACTCACCAATGTCTTGGCTTTGCACCAATTCTACTTTCGAACTCAATGCAATACAGTCATCTACCTCCAGCTTTTAGAGATTCTTTACTTGAATCCCAATCCTCTTGGTCTGACCCATGGCTATGTGTCTCAGGAACGCCTTTCCTTTACTGAAGACTACATCATAGCCTTTGTCTTCCAACATCGCGACCGATACCAAGTTCTTCTTTAGTCTAGGCACATACTTTACATTAGTTAGGGTGAGAGGAGCTCCATGCTCCCTCTAAAACACAACCGTGCCCTCACCTGAAACACAGTACTTTCCATCATCGCCCATCTCTATGTGCATCTTGAGGTCTTTCTTCTCCAATGTACTGAATAAACTGTTATCACCGGTCATGTGGAATGAGGCTCCACTATCCAAGTACCAAACATAACCCACCATCGATGAAACCATACATGCAATGAGGGTAAAATCCAATTCCAACTGAGAGGGCAGTGCCTCACCTTCTGATCATTTGGAGGATCCCTTCTTGGATTTCTTCAATGGACAATTAGTTGCATAATGGCCCACCTCATGAAAATTAAATCATCTCAGTTTAGATGTGTCAATCTTCTTCCCACCATGAGAAGAACTCGATTTGGAATGGGAAGCCTTCCCTTTCCCTTTCCTTACCTTACTTACTAAGGTTAGATTTCTTCATCATCATGCTTAGATGAAGAACCATCTCTGGTGCTCCTCTTGATCTCCTCCTGCATCAAATCCGACCATAGTCGTTCCTAATCCGACAATTTCTCTTTTCCATTCACTGAGTCCTGGTAGCTACGCTAGCTCTTAGGAAGACCGAGGAGAGAAAGACTCACCATATCATCATCGGCTGTCATTATTCCCACACTACCAAGCTCATCTCTGCAGGTGGTGAGCTTGTTCAGATATGTATAAATAGTGTCGCCCTTTTCACACTTTATTTTCCAAAGCTTGTCCATGAGCACGAGTTTCCTTTGGTTGCTATTGTTTTGATATAGGTCCTTCTATGTCTTCCACATTGAAAATTAATTCTCCTTCCCATGGAGACTCGAGACAATATGGTCTCGAACTCCCTCCAGAAGAATCCTCCTCACCTTCGCCACACACTTCTTCCATTCCACCAATTCTTATGCATTAGCTGCAGCTGGCTTGGGAATTTCATGATCAATGAAATCCTTCAAGCCATTGTCTTCTAATACTGCTTCCATGCGATCCTTCCATGTTATGTAATTCAAGATGACATCCAGTGCATACTTGAGTCTCAAGCCATTGGATGCCATTGATGAACTTTGAGGTGTGATAAGAATTTGATTTTGTACCTGCAATCAAGAACTTCAAACTTCAACTTTTCCCTTCTTAGTATGTTGTTCATACCTCTGATCACCTTTGCTCTGATACCATGTATAAATTCTCACTGTAGATTAATCTGATTATGCAATAGACTAAAGCAAAATACTTAGTCTACTTCTACAATCAAACTTGCGGAAGCTTAATCAATTTGAGCAAGATAAAAAAAACACATATAATAGAGAAGAAGAATCAATCGCACATGAAACACATAAGAATACTTTGGGGAAAGCCTTAGCTAAAAACCCCACTATCTGTATTATCATACAAGTGGAAATATCTCAGGATTACACAAAACTTTAGCTCTCACAGCTATCCAGCTCTTAGTAGAATCCCTCTCACTGCTCATAGACAGACTAGACAACTCATATGCCCTTCCCTCTGTCCTCCAAGCCTCCTATTTCCTTACGCTATTTTTCCTGGGTGTTCCTGCTGTAACCTTGTGTGACACTGATCTCACACACTACTCCAACACACTGTAAATCTATGCAAATATCAAGGAATGAATTCCTTCTGCATGCAAGATATTTTCTTATAGAAAAATTCTTTCAATTGATAGTACATTCTCCCTACCTTTAATCTCAACTATGCCTTTGTCTGAACTGACATGCATGAGTTATTTATGAGAGAATATTCAGTTATCTGGAGTAAACTAGTTTCATGCATGCATGCATTAACTGAATGAACTCACAATTAGTTCCTCAAACCGTTTGGAACTAATTTAACTAGACTTAACTCAGTTAATTGAGCTAAATAATTACAACTCAAATAAAACTCATCCTTATCTCCTTAACTAAGGGATAATCTCCTTAATTTAAGGGATAACTATTGCATGACTTCACAAAGACTTCTAGCTTGAATTGCTCCAACTAATTAACTCAAGATGAATTAATTAATTATTTTTTCAAATAGCTGGTGAGACTAAATTTGAATTTTAATTCAAGGAGAAATTAAAATTGGAATATTCTTGTTGCCACATTTCAACACTTTCTTCAGTAATGTTGTTAGAGGTGCTGTTATTCTCTCATAATTCTTAACAAACTTGCTATAATACCCTGTCAACTCGAGAAACCCTCGCAGATGCTTTATGGATGTGGGGATTTTCCATTCCTTAATGGCTTTAATTTTGCTAGGGTATACCTTAACACCTTTATGAGATACAATATGACCCAAACATTCCACCTCTTGTACTCCAAAGAAACATTTGGAGGTTTTTGCATATAATTGTTTCTCCTACAATAGTTTGAGTACTCTATCAACATGTTGAACATGATCCTTCCAAGAATTCTGTAGATTAGTATATCATCAAAAAATACTAACAAAAAATTTCCAAGGAAGGGTTTGAAAATGGAATTCATCAAACTTTGAAATGTAGAAGGTGCATTGGTAAGGCCAAAAGGCATGACCAAAAATTCATAATGACCCTCATGATGTCTAAATGTTGTTTTTGGAATGTCTTCAATCTTCATTATGATTTGATGATATCCTGAATGAAGGTCCAACTTGGTGAAGTAAATTGCTCCTGCCAATTCATCCAATAATTCATCAATGACAGGAATGGGAAATTTATCTTTAATAGTGAGTTTTTTGAGCTCCCTATAATCCAAGCACATGCGCCATGATCCATCCTTCTTGTACACCAATACTACTGGAGCAGAGAAAGAACTTTGACAAGGTTGAATTATACCAATCTCTATCATTTCTGCAACCATACGTTCAATTTCACTCTTTTGGGCATAGGGATATCGGTAAGGTCTGATGTTTGGAGGAACACTTTATGGAATCAAATGAATAGCATGATAATTATCACGAATAGGTGGGAGGCCTTTGGGAGTCTCAAATACCTTGGAATGATTTTCTAAGACTTTTTGGAGATCTGGAGAACTAGATTATTTTAACGTGGGAACCTCTAGCGAACATAATTGTGCAATTACGCCACGTTGTTCTTTATTTAGAAGCTTTGTCATGCCATTAGAATTGATTATGTTTCTCAGTTTCCCTGCCATACGCCTTAATTCAACTTCTTTTCCTTTTGGAAAAAAAACGTTCTTGAAAATTGAAAGCTATCGTACCCAAAGATTGTAGTCCTTGGACTCCTAGTACAACATCATCACCACCCATTGGAATGGAAAGCATTGGAATATTCAACACATCTTCTTCCATGGATAGCTTGATATTATGGCACTTTCTAGAGAAATCTATGGTTCTTCCATTTGCAACCATCACTTGACACTATGGTGCTAGATATAGGAAGAAATTCAATTCCTTCGCTATCTTACAATGAATAAAATTATGGGTATTGCCCGAATCAATCAACACTATTACCTTTTTCTTCTTGATATGTCCTTATATCCTGATAGTTTGAGGAGTGGTTATTCCAACCAATGCATTACAAAATATGGTCGGATTCATTTTTTCTTTCTCTAGGCTTTTTTCCTGGTGTGTATCCTCTTCTTTTGATGTTTATTGTTCCTTTTTTTCACAATCTATGTAAAATAATTTCTCTCTACACACTTATGACGTTTAGTGTATTTTCTTTAACAACTATAACAAATCCCTTTTGCTCTTTTTTTTTCCAATTTTTGTGGTGTTAACCTTGTAGTTTGTGGAAGGCTAGGGGAAATAGCACTTCCATATTTATAGTTGTGATTGATAGCCTTCCTTGCTTCCATAATTTTTCTTTCTTTTTTACTTTCCAACATGAATGCCTTCTCCAATGAATCAGGTTCCGAAATGCGAACCTTATGTTGGATGTTATCCTTTAATGTCCCTATGAACACATTAATCCTATGCTCATCTAGAATATCTTTTACCCTTATATTCATTTTTTGGAATTCCTCAATGTGCTCCACCATTGAACCTTTTTGTTTGAGATTTATCAATTGGCTAAAAAAGGTGTTTCTTTTCGTATCCTAATAATGTGTTATAATTTCTTCTATAAAAATTTCCCGAGTGACAATTTTTTTTTGAGAGAAAAGCCATCGATACCATAAAACTGATTGGTTTCCAAATATAAAGTTGTAATGTGTACCTTTTGCGTGTTTTGCATATTATGAAGATCGAAATATTGCTCCATCTGTAGTATCCATGTTACAGGATCCTTGCCATCAAAATTCCTCATATCAATCTTTGGAACATGGTGGGTCTTCAATCCAATGTTAGAGTCTATGAAATCATGATTAACATTTCTTTTGTTCTCATCATGAGTTTCCTTTACTACCCTTTCGCCATTCGTAAGCATTTCTTGTAGCGATATTGTCAAATCTATTTTCAAATTTTCCATGTCACCCTTTGTTGGCCGGATAAATCATTCTTGCGGACAAGACCGATCTCCCTAGTATCGAATGATATCTAGCAACAAAGAGCACAAACAAATCTACTTTTCTCTAAACATGTTCCAATTCATAAATGAAAACTAAGAGGTGTAATAGATCCTACCTCGGTCCAACGCTTGTTTGTGGCAGCTTTATTCCAATAGCTTCAAGCAGTTCCTTTTCAATAACCTGCATACACAAACCAATACACATCAAAGAACACCTGCATAGAGATTATAATAAAACATGTTCATTATGAAGATCAAGGAGCTCATCAAATAAACCATTAGAGATAGTTCATTGAGAACAAAAAACTTGATTGTATTAACTTTATGAATAAAAGAACCTTACAACCTTTGCCTTGATGTTGCACAAGTTATTTCTAGGGTCCAGGAGGAGTCTCCTCTACTTTGACAAGCCTCACTCACTTCCCAAATGACATGAAAGTGATCTCTCGTCCCACAAGCTCAAAAAGGAAGTCTAATTTCCAACAGCATTTACCCTCAAGAATCTTTAGCTTTCAACCTCTCCTACAACCAGCCCAATGCCTGAATTTATAGTGCAAATGGAGGAAGTTGCAGGTCCACCATTGAAGGGATAATTTCCTCCTTCAATGGGATAAGCACCTCATATCATGGAGTTAGCTCCCTTAGTTATGGAATGGATGAACCAAGGTGGAGCGGACTTGCCAGTGTAATATTCCTTCTAGAAGCGTCTAGAAGTGATCCAAGGTGAGTTTTAAAAAGCGAACTCACGCCTTTTTAACTTTTACAGGGGTTCGCACCCATCACTTAACAGACAGAGCGGTTAGCTTCGCAGGGGACATGACCGTTGGGTGCGGCACCACAGGCAATGCTAGGAGAATGTGCGAAACCAGTATTTAAGATATTTTTAAGGTCTTTCTCCCATTTTCAAGGCTTGACATGAAGAGCTGAGGCTTAAGACTTGCAAAGGAGGTATGTATGAGTGGTGATGGAATCACACAAACTGTAGAAAGTCATGGTGACAATTTTTTGCGTAACAGATTGCCCCCTAAAGTGCAAAGTCTATAATAGATGAGGATAATTTTTGATCATATAAGAAGAGTGAAGGACTTTATCATTTTGAGGATCTTCCTATGGATACCCCGGTCAGAACCTATAAAAGCATTCAACAAAATACATACATGTGAAAATATCATCACTGAGGTAGGCATTCCCATACTCAGATCAAAACTGACTAAGAACTATCTAAAACTATTCTGATACAGGAATGATTTTTCATTACATCACAAGTGGAAATATATGGACACAGTATGGGCGCAGCCATCTGTTTATGAATAGTCCACTATATAGTGATAACAAAATTCCTCGCAGCCTGAATGGTGGAAACTAGATCCAGGGTCTTCATTTCTACTTCCCGAACTAGTATGATTCTATCCATGTGAATGAATGTGTCAAAGTTGAACATGGTAGAAACCACTTGATTACCAATCAATGATGTAAATTGTTAACAAGTGTGAGAGGAACCACCAGTAATGTCAATGGCCCTCAAAGTACATAGTACAATCCATGAAATGTGAATGAATGGGTCGATGTCAAACACGTCATAGAATCCTTTGATCGAAGGTCAATGATGCAACCTGTCATCAAAGGCAAGAAACCTGTCATTGAGGCATGCAGATTCCAAGGTACTGACGATTTCTAGATCATCTTTCTAGATAATGAGTCGGAGTCGATAGAAAGCGATCCGTCATAGCCAAGCCCATAACATGAAATCATAGATCAAGTCTAAAGAAATATATTTCGCAAGAACTAACTCAGGGGCGGTCAATGATGGATGTCAGATATTTTTTAGGTGAATGGTTTATTTGCACAGACCTCTTGAACACATAACGACACTGTAGATGGCTTGGTGACAGTTGACCCAAAGATGATACTTGGAAACCGGCTGAAGAATTTTAATGTGGCTTGATTAACTATTAGGTAAAGGATTTCCCAACCCAGGTGAATAAAAGTATCGTGTTCAAGAGTGATGGAAAGTTTTTCAAACACAAAATATAACAAACATGTTCATTTTTCTCTCTTTTCCCGCACCACTTCTAGCAAGTACCTCTTTATTTTTGACAAGCTTGAGGAGGATAACATTTGCTTGGTTATAAGCTCATCCTTCGGATGAGTCCAACTTAGTTTAGTTTCGAACCCTAAGAAGGAGTGGTCCTTTCCTATTTGTAATTGAACAGGTCCTTTACTGTTGAATTTTAACGAGTCCAGTATACGAGAAACTCGGCGTTTTTCAATTTTAGAGAGTCATAAGAAAAACTTAAGAAAAATCCATGGTTGTCCTTTTTCGTAAATTTGTGTCTCCCAAGCCCGAAAAAGTATAAAATAA
>APFE030273821.1:1173-19446 GCA_000404065.3 Pinus taeda | reverse complement strand
CAGCAGGTGTTTGCGAACCTTTGACGATTTTCGCAACCTCGGCACGATGTGGACAATCTCTTGTAAAATGCTCCTCATTGCAGATGAGACAAGGATAGTGAGGTTTACGTTTCTCGTCAGTATATTCAGTTTTATCGAATTTCTCCTTCGAGTTTTTCTTATTCTTCTTCTTGCATTTCTTCTTCCCGTTAGATTTTTATTTGGTCGTAGATGATTCCACGACATGGACATCGGCAGAAATTTCAGGTGAAGACTCTCCCTTCGGGGAATCTGGTAAAGTTATAATAAGAGAAGAATTCTTGGAGGATTTCTTCTTACTCTTGGTATTAACAGTACCAATGATACCGTCAGCAGCATGAGACCCTGAGGGAGGTGCAGTTATTTGATTTTGTTTCGGAAGGTCGGGGATTTTCTCATGTAAAGTACCTGACTGCGTGTAAACTAAGTCAAGGTACTGAGGTTGAGCAATTACTTGGTCTTCGATAACTACTCCTGCCTTAGCTACATCTTCAGTTATTTTAGGTAATAACGATTTTACAAACCATTATGCCAAAATTTGGTCCAGGATAAAAACTTTCACTAAACGACGTCGACGTCGCCATTCATGAATATGGTCTGAAATATATGTGGACGTCGACTATTTTAATGAAGTTAATAATTCCGTTCCATTGTCATATCGGATTGGCAGCTGAAAATGAGTAAGGAAGGAAGTGGCTAACTGACTAAAATTGTAAAAAGAGCCTCGTGGCAACTCAATGTACCACTTGGCTGCAAGGCCAATCAAAGTGCGCTGAAAAAGATGAAGACGAATTAAATCTTCTATAATAGAATTTGATGCACACCAGAGATGGTAAGTCATCACATGATTAGACGGATCTTCTCCGGACTTCCCCTCAAACTTTGGTATATCACTGGGCAACTTATTCAGCATTGGCGGCCAAAACGGAAGATAATTAATGGGATCGTTCATAAGGCGCGACAAGTTAGGCAAATCCAAAGTTGCTATAAATGGTAACTAACGGTTCAGATCCCAAAAACTTGGGGTCATAAGACCAGCCCCAGGAGGAGGATATCCAGGATAACTTGGAATCGGATTTGCATTTGGGATATTATATCCTCCTGGAAAACCAGGATTAACTGGACCATACTGGGGTTTTTGAGGTTGTTGATACGTATACCCAGGGTATGGTTGATACTGATAAGCCGGGTTTTGCACAGTAGGGCTGAATTAGTGTTGCCCCTGGTACGGTTGATAAGTAAATTGGGGTTGACTTGTGATAACTGTACTAGGCCCAAGTTGTCCCACAAGAATCGAAACTGAAGTCTGGATTGTAGGTCCGGACTGAGGTAAAGAGGCCTGAGGAGTTGATACAAGAGCAGTAGAAATTGGAGCTATTGATACTCCAGAAATAGGTGGAGTGGATTGAACAAATGCCACAATAGTTGCAGCAAGGGTTTGGGACAGATTTCGAGGTGA
Source organism: Pinus taeda (assembly GCA_000404065.3). NCBI lineage: Eukaryota > Viridiplantae > Streptophyta > Pinopsida > Pinales > Pinaceae > Pinus > Pinus taeda. The sequence continues at coordinate 17,969 of APFE030273821.1, read as the reverse complement.
ACTAGGCCCAGACTGATGAGCTACCCTAGGTGTAGAAGTTTGAGTAGTAGGCTGGACAGGTTGCTGGGATGAACCAGAAATAAAAGATTGTCCAGATTGAGATGACAACTGCACACTGGGTTGCGGAGTCTGTTGATCCCACACCATGTTCATTCCGGGGTATGGACCCATAACAGATTGAGCATATTGAGGACCAAAACTAGGTTGAGTCTAAGATTGATAATTATATAGTACATTTCCCAGTCCTTGAACAAATGATTGACCTGAAGGTGGTTGGAAACCTTGAGGTTGGTATTGACCTTGAGGTTGGTACTGACCTTGAGGCTGGTACTGACCTTGAGGCACATATTGATACTGGGGTTGACCTTGAGGTACATATTGGTACTGGGGTTGACCTTGAGGAAAATACTGTCCCGTAGGGATATACTGTCCTTGAGGTTGCCCCCTAGGCGGTAATGGACTACCTTGAGGTTATCCCCCAGGCAGTATTTGAGTACCTTGTGGCTTCCCCCCAGACGGTATTGAACTACCTTGAGGTTGCGGATTAGGAGTAGAACCAGAAATCATAAGAATCTCTTCGACACTTAACGGTTTAGTTCCGCTATTACCAGGAGATACTACATATTTGATGGGTTGAGTAGATGCCCCTAAAACGTACTAGATAAAGACTGATACCTAGGAGGAATAGAAGGACTGCCATGTAAAAACGTTTCTGGCATCTGAGAAAACAAGGATGACTGTCTCGACATATTCAAAGGAGGATAATAACCTCTGGGTGTTGGATGGAGAGGAAATCGAGGTGGTGAAGACGCGAGACCTGGATTTTCTAAAAAATTGGTCAACGAAATATACCAAGCGTCACTTCTAATGGGACTGTAGAAAATGGATTCACGCTCCCTAAGTTCGATAGTTGGTTGATTTTCAGGGATGTTGATACCTTCGTTCGGACTCAAACTTACAATTTCTTCTATGGAAATGAGTCCAGAAGGAAGATTCTAGGTAATGATATTTTCTACCCTGGGTGAACTAGGACCACTAGAAGCAGGAGAAGCAAATCCCGAAGATGGAGTAGCAGCAGGTTCAGTCTCAGGTTCAGAGATTTCAGGTTCTTCGGCTAATGAACTAGTAGGAGTGATACTACCAGTCACCTCGGAAAATGAAATCGGTTCAGAAATATGTTATGTTTCTTGAACTAGATGATCAGGATGTATGATTAATGAATACTCTCTGTCCTCCAGTGACCCAACCCTACTTTCACTAGGTTTGACAAGAGCTCGCAGCCCTTCTAGTTGACTTGGTGCAAATTCAGGAGGCTTCCCCCGAAGTCGACGGGATTGTCTCGGTAATTCAGCCATGATTAATTATTTAATTACTTCACACGAAAACAAAGAAAATCTCAAGAAAACCACCTAAAGGCTCTAAAGAACCAAACAATTTGAAACACATGCCTAATAAATCTAGGAGATCAAACCACACACAAACAGTATCTTTTCGGATCGAAAACACTAGTTGGTGATGAAATCCAACGTCGCAGAATTCAATACAGAAATGGCGGTTGGAACAGTTACCCCGAAAACCTGCTTAATGAAACAGACTGGCACAAGTTTCTCCACTATAACCGTCTCCAGTGAAGATAACCCCCTAGAGAGTCCAAGTGAGTCTAGTCGACATCTGCTCTAGGTACAGTGGGATTTTCCCTCCACCGTCACCTAGGAAATAATCCTAAAGATTATGGCCACTAAGGTCACCAACAGAAACAAATATACCTGGGAGAATAGTCTATGATCCGATACGCACGCAAAGGCAGAGTAACAAGCTCAATCCCCTTGAAGGCTCCTTGACATAATCCAAGGTTTACCAACAAGTGACCCCAGGCTCCTCGACAATGGTCAATCCGAGGTTTACCGTTTTTAATACGTGAATATCTTCTATCGTTCCCAATGAGGAAGGATTGATTCCCACACTGGTTTGGATATGATCTCGTGCTTCTCCTTTAAGAGGAGCTTTCCCAGAGCATAGATGTAACAATTGGATGTTCTCCCTACAGCAAGATCAACTATTTGTTTGTTTAAACTATCTTGGAAAGTTAATTACTCCCTACTCCAAGATACTAGCCTAAGCTATGTAGGTAAAAAGAGCCCTAGAAAATAAAAATATTGCTAGATGTATTTTAATTAAGCGTTAATTTTATTGTTTGTTTCTTAAGTCAATGGGTGCGGAGATGAAACTTTATGGTGTGAAGACTCGACTCCAAAACACTAAAAAATGCACCTAAGATGATAACAATTCCTTTTCCTTTTCAATGAATTTCTAGCTAAGGAAGAGTTGAAAATACATTGCTTTGAAAATCAAATCTTTCTCTTAACATACATATTGAAAGGAAAAACCTTTTGTCTTTTTTCAAAGAACTTTAAAAACGAGACTATTAATCACGCTCACGGAAAATCTCTTTGCTTTTCAACAATCAAAAACTACAAGAAAAAACAATTCTTTTCAGAGAGCTTTTAAGATTTCTAGAAAAACCCTAAAAAACTATTGAAAACAAAATTTTCAACAAGCTTCTATAATTTCTATGAAAAACTCAAAACTATAATCTATTCTTGAGATCTAAATTAAAAATGGATTGAAAAGAAACTTGAAATGTTTTTGAGGATGCTTAACTTATTCTTTTAGCTAACTAAGGATCAATTTGTTCAGCTCAACAAACTAATCACAAACACCCAATTATGTTTTAATAAAAAATGAAATTCGAAAGTTTTAATCAAGTTTAATCAAAATTTTGCAAAAGAGACAAATGGGATCTAGCTCTCTTCAAGGATAGATTTAATGAGCTAGTCAAACTCAGCAAGAAGACCAGATATACCAAGGTGATCTAAGGCCCTAAGGCTTCTGATCTCTGAGATACTACGAAGACCAAGCAAAAATCAATCCAACAGGCAAAACTTCTAGAAAATCACTTCAAACGAGAATGCCAATGAAAACTAACTCACAAGGAACTTTTGTCAATACAAGTGCAGGTCTGGGCATAAACTAAAAGCTATGGACAAAAAACTAAACCTAACTGGGCAGATGGATCTTAGGTTTTTCAAACTTTTGATAGGGTCCACAGGCCCCCAGTAGAACCAGGTGTGGTGCCGCTCTATGTTACACTATAATAGTGTGGACAGGTCCGCACTGTACCTAATGCAGAAGGTGTGGTCCTCTTCCAAAATTTCAAAAAATAAAAATCAAACCAAGATCTAACAAGTACCCAAACTCACACACATCAAGGAAAAATCAGAAACCAAAAATCAAGTTTCTCAAGTCAAACCAAAGACAAATCAAAAACCAAACCAAACCATTCCCCAGTATGGTCGCCAATTTGTTGGCCGGATAAATCGTTCTTGTGGACAAGACCGATCTCCCTAGTATCGAATGATATCTAGAAACAAAGAGCACAAGTAAATATACTTTTCTCTAAAGATGTCTCAATTCATAAATGAAAACTAAGAGGTGTAACAGACCCTACCTCGGTCCAACGCTTGCTTGTGGCAACTTTATTCCAACAGCTTCAAGCAGGTCCTTTTCAATAACCTGCATACACAAACCAACACACATCAAAGAACACTTGCATAGATATTATAATAAAACATGTTCATTATGAAGATCAAGGAGCTCATCAAATAAACCATTAGAGACAGTTCATTGAGAAAAGAAAACTTGATTGTATTAACTTTATGAATAAAAGAACCTTACAACCTTTGCCTTGATGTTGCACAAGTTCTTTCCAGGGTCCCGCAGGAGTCTCCTCTACTTTGACAAGCCTCACTCACTTCCCAAATGACATGAAAGGTATGTGATCTCTCCTCCCACAATCTCAAAAGGGAAGTCTAATTTCCAGCAGCATTTATCCTCAAGAATCTTCAGCTTTCAACCTCTCCTACAACCAGCCCAATGCCTGAATTTATAGTGCAAATGGAGGAATTTGTAGGTCCACCAAAGAAGGGATAAGTTCCTCCTTCAATGGGATAAGCACCTCATATCATGGAGTTAGCTCCCTTAGTTATGGAATGGATGAACAAAGGTGGAGCGGACTTGCGAGCGCAATATTCCTTCTAGAAGTGCCTAGAAGTGACCCAAGATGAGTTTTTAAGAATGAACTCACGCCTTTTTAACTTTTACAGGGGTTCACACCCATCACTTGACAGACAGAGTAGTCAGGTTCGCAGGAAACATGACCATTGGGTGCGGCACCGCAGGCAATGCTAGGAGAAAGTGAAAAACCAAGATTTGAGATATTTTTAAGGTCTTTCTCCCATTTTCAAGGCTTTACATGAAGAGCTGAGGCTTAAGACTTGCAAAGGAGGTATGCATGAGTTTTGATGGACTCACACAAACCGTAAAAAGTCATGGTGACAATTTTTTGTGTAACACCCTTAAGTTTTGCTTCTATACCATCTATCTTAGCTTCCACGCCTTTATTTAAACCATCCATCTTAGCTTCTGTTACTTTTGTGAGAGTGAAATTTGTTGCACTTAGTCTCGTAATTTTGATATATCATGTTGCATTTCTTCCTCTTCTTCATGAGTCATGCTAGAGATTTCAGGTTGCTTACTAGGTGTTTCCATTTTCTTTCTTTGGGGCATCAATTAATGATAATTATGCTTCACTATGTCCTTTGAATTACTTCAAACTAACTTTTCAAACCAGACTTATGCAAAATTTTAAAAATACTACACACCTTTTTTTTCTTTGCAAGAACCCGATATTGAATCAATTGTATCTCTATAATTGCGGATCTCCAGGGTCTAAAATGTCCTCTTATGGTAGCCCTAGGAGTCCTCATTCCAACCTTGCAATTATGATCAAGATTGGATTCTCCAGGAAAGAGTTATTCCAAATCTCCGACGATGACCTGATTATAGACTAGTTCATTAGAGCGAATGTGTACAAAGTGCCACGTGTCACTGTTTCAACCTTCGGACCTTAAACCAATATGAAAACAACTACAGTCTGTCCTCTTTCTGTATCATTTTACAAAATTTCAATCTGATGCTCAAAGAGAAATTTATAACGATTTTCCCTAGGTCACCTATTTTGGATATAATTTGGGAGCCTGCAAAAACCCTAACATCCTTGGATCATATCTCCAAACATATAGCAAGACAAGATCCTAAATTCATACTCGAGGTTCATAACGATTGTTTCTCAAATGGGTTTTAATTTTAGCTTCCGAAACATTGTAGAAACAAATTTATAGCAAAAAAGACACGATGGCATGTTTGAAGCAACGAAACCCTAGAATCCAAAGTTCTAATACCAACTGTTATGCAACTAGCTCACAAAATAGAAGAAAAGATAGAGAAATGAATTCAAATTAGCCTCTTCAAGGGGGAAACCTCCTTTGCATTACACAGATGAACTATTCTTGGATGATACAAATGAAAAGACCTCCCTTCTATATATAGGAGTCTAAGGGGTCACAATATAGTTAGAGACAACATAAAAATAATATTTTAAGGGCACAATAATAACAATAGTGGGCTTTTATGGGGCACAATCATAACAATATGGGGACTACATGGGCAGAACAATACAATAAAGGGGTTTCACTAATAACAATAAGGGGCTACACTAGTAGTATAGGGACCTAACAAAGGGTGACTCATCTCCGATGCTCTAAACAAGGGTGACTCGTTGACGTTGCCACATGGGGAAGGCTTGGAGGGGACCATAAAAACATGAGTAGAAGATGGTTACTCATGATGAAAATCAACACGTGAGTCGACCAATTCAAAGGTAAAGTGGTACCAAAGTACGGGTGGCCCAAGTGAAGAAATTTGATTTTAATAGGCAGCAAAGTGAGCCATCATGGAAAAATGGCTTCTTGGTTAAGTTCATGGCAAAAATGGCTTCCTTGTGAAGTGTCCATTTACCAAAAATAAAGGGTGACACATTGTAAAACTCACCAAGATATTTCCAACAATGTTGACGGTTCATCAAACCGAGCTACGGTTTGGTCACAATGGGCGACGAAAAAATTATGGTTTTTCCTATAAAAGGGCTTCTTGCCTCGAAATCCAACTAATTTTCATAGTGAGTTGTTGGAGAATTTGGAGAGGAGGAGAGACCCTAAATTGTATGGAGACTGTAGTGGAAAAATTGACCGGAAGAATATGGATTTACGAGCTGGAGGTAGTGTAGGTTTTAACCCCGTACAGAAATTCCCTGCATATGAATTCTAAAACACAGAAAATAAACAATGCGAGAGCATAACACATAAAACACATATACACAGAGATTTTCCCCTGGATCCCAAAACTAGGACTACCAACTTGATTTTTCATTATATTCCTTTCAATGTTACAATACATATTTATATATGCCGAATCATCCAATACCATGGACCGAAAACCATCACGTCCAAAACCATGGAATGAAAGCCATAGGTAGGTCTGCCCAACCTAATATAGGGTCCAAAAAAAAAATTCCCGGGGCACTGCCCCGAACCCTACAAAGGGGGGCTACCCGCCCCTCCCCTCTAACCCCCAAGTTCACTACGTAGGTTAGTCGTGGAAAGAATATAACACAACCCAACCTTCTCCCACTTGTTGTTTTCTTTCCACAATGGGCCATAGGAGAGCTTAATCATTTATCCAGCCTTGAAATGCCCATTGTTTCTCTACACCAAGACAACTTCTCAGAGCTCACAGATCTTGTTAATGCATCTGTAGTATTCTTCAAAGTGTCCACCTTTACCAGCAACACCTTTCTGTCTTCTATCATATCCCTCACAAAGCGATACTAAACATTAACGTGCTTTGTCTTTGAATGATAAGCAAGGTTCTTTGCCAAGAAAATTCCACTTTGGTTGTCACACTCTAACCTTATAGCTCCGTGTACTAACCCCATACTTGAATACAATCTCTGCAACCAAACTGCTTCCTTGCTTACATTAGTGGCTGCCATGTATTTTTCCTTTGTAGTTGATAGTTCCGCTACAGATTGTTTCTTACTCATCCAACTGACCACACCTCCAAATAGGTTAAACACATACCCACTTGTAGATATTCTCTAATCCAAATCTCCAGCCCAGTTTGCATCAACAAAGCCATGGATATCCAAAACTCTGTCCAATCCTAGTCTTCCTTGGTAGCACAAACCATAATCACTAGTGTCATGCAAATACCTAAAAACCCACTTCACTGTTGTCCAATGCTCCTTTCCTGGTTTTCACATAAACCTGCTCAATACTCCCTGGTGGGCTCCAGTATTGCAGCGATAATGCAGCAACTCCTGGGACTCCCTTCTTTACTTTTATCAACTCGGTTGTTCGTAACAAACTTGGAAGCGACGGTGCTGTATGCACAAGTACTAACTCTTGTCGCAGCTGTCACTTGGTCAGCTGGCACAAGTCCGCTAGGGCTTTAGCCAACTTTTATAAGTTCTTAGAAGAAGCTTTTAAATGATGGATGAAAGCTAACTCAAAGGGGAGCTAATCTACTTGTTGAAAGAAACTTAAAGCCAAAGAGGAATGCAAACCCTAGCAAACCCTAATTCTACTAGCTAGTTCTATTGATGAAAAAATGAGAATGCAAACTGCTGAATGAGATGCCATTGAATTCAAAAAGGTAAAATGCACATGTCTTAGACTACTTTTGTCCTAGAAAGTATCTTTTTGTATTTTCTTGATTAAGTGTCGATTTTCACATGCATATGCTTGAACTGTGCTTCACTGTGCAGGAGTGGATCAAGGAAGAGGAATGCTTGGAAATAGTTGGAGAGGCTTAGAGGGGGTCTAAGGAGTCCCTAACACTCTTCCCCAGAGTCTCACAAGGTTTGGCTATCAGGAAACCTCACTTGTGAGCTTCTACAGGAAGTCTACAGGGGTTCTACAGGAAACCTCAAGATTTCTACAGGAAACTTCAGGATTTCTACAGGAAACTTCAGAACTTCTACAGGAAACTTCAGAACTTCTACAGGATGTTTGGAAGTCGATTTTTAGGAGGTGGATGAGTGAGGGAAGGTGCATGGATGGATCTAGAGGTAGGATAGGGGTCTAAACATGGCCTAAGGACTGGTGGGTGGTTCGGTGGAGAGGTGTATAAGGCTGACTTGGCTCGAAGATGGCTAAGGCAATAATAAGCAAGAAGGTAAGGTTTCGTAGACACAAAGGATAGATGGGAAAAGGGAAGCTTAGCTACGAGACAGAATAGTAGGCTTAGATGATGCTTTGGGAGGATGGATGAAGGAAGAGGATGCCCTGCACGGTGGGCCTTGATCAATTCTACAAAAACCTGCAAATGATCAAATCCTAAACTAATCTATTCTATCCATCAATCAACATAAATGAGCAACAACTTTATTTGGGAAGAAAACCTTGTACACCATCTATGTAAGGAAACATTTCAGATGTCCAAACCCATGACTAATCTCTGCAACTAAAACAAGCACACTAAAAGATTGCATAAACAGCAAACTAGTGTTTTTGTGAGGCAACACTGTTTCCTCGATTTCAGCCCCAAATCCAATAAGGCCGAGGTGAAACCAGGAGTGTAGTTGTATCTTTTCCTTGGAGATCTTGTTGTTATTATCCTACCAAAACATCTAAATCAAAGTCATTCATAAACAATGACCTATCCCAACATCATAACGAAATCTACTTAACAACAATGTGTTCAAATGCATAAAAGAGAAAAACAACGATACGTAAAGGGAAAAGCAATAATACAGAAAGGAGGTCCTAGGCTCTCAGGTTGGGCCCAAACCTGAGAGCTTTGGCTCCTATGAAAAACTCAGATTTGCTAGGAAACCAAACTGCTTCTCATTATCCAAAAAGATTCATAACAGTTATGCCAAAAATGGCTACAAAGGAACAAAATAAAGCTGCTGCAGCATTGAGGTGCAAAGTACACAATAGGTTCAAAAGTATTTTCACGAAGGCTGAGGCCTCAACATTTATAGATAACAAGAGACCTAGCTGGCTTCCTCAATTTGTGGAACTCGGCTGTCAAACTGTGAGTCAAACAGTCCCTTTCTAAATGCTGATTGGCTGCCTTCTAGATTTTGCTTGGTGTTCTTTGGAGCTCGGAGTTGAAGGTGAAAATCCCGAGGAAGGGTCATTGAATGCCGTAGGCATCCCTCCTTCAAGTCCTAACTTCAGGCTTGACTGCCTTATAGCTCATGATTGCTTTGACTTTGCTCCAATATATGTCAAAAACCTGAAATAGACACGTGTTAACCACCTAGGAAAAGTAACTTCCCCTATTCGTACCAAAGACACAAACATACTAAAAATAATGCATAAACTATAGAAAATGACGGATTTGAACAAGGGCTAAACAATGAAAATTAGGCCAAATGAGCCCAAATTGTTACCAATTTTGGGGCTCATCATCACCCCCCTGCTAAAAGGGTTGCTCATCCCTGAGCAACTAGTCCAGCTCCTCGTCTTTCATTGCTTTGATGGCCACTCTCACATCCCGAGCTTCTGAAGTAGTGTCCTCCACACTGTCATGAAATCCGGCCTTCCTCTCAAATTCTTCCCACTGCTTATGCTCCTCCTCTTCTGAGCCTCCCTCTAATAATCCCAAAAGAAAGGGTGGACTTAGCTTGAAGCCTATCCAACTGGCTTGGAGGTTCTGCATAGACTTCTTATAGAGAGGTACCCATGCCAAAGCCTCCCTCATCCAAGTTGGAGTGTGATATTCTCGAATTTTGAGGCTGTGGGACAATGTGTTCCACCTACGGGTGCAAGCATGAACACAATTGTCCCCAAGTAACCTCTCCATATCCTCGAAGTGTGCTATGGCCTGGGCCTGACGATCCATGTAACCTAATAATCCCTGAGAATTGGTTGCTAGGTGCTGGTGAGCGGATATCAGTGTTGTGGGGTCCCCTGGCTCTGCTCTAATCAGCAGTGGTTAATGTAACTCCCGGTCCATGACATTCCTTACCTCAGCTGCTCTCTTCTCTTTGTGGTTTAACCATGAGGTCATTGCCATCAGCTGCATGTCCCCTACTGTTGTGTTGGGGTCCCATGAAGTGATGTTTTGGAAGGGCCAAGTTATAGAGGTAAAACTTTGAGAGCTTGGCCTTATCTTCCGAGGAATTGGTGTTACATAAATCTGTGAACTGCTGGGAGTTTTGGATGTGAGAGATACCCCTCTGTACCAATGTATTGATTTGGAACTGCAGCCACTGGTCCCTTAGTTACAGGCCATAATATTTGGTCGGCTGCCTACATTGGAGTGCTTCCATTGCCCAACTAGCCATGCAAGCCAGTTGTGCCTCCTTTTCTTGCACCTGTTGCCTTAGTGATTGTATCTCAATATCTTCCTGCAGTCCCCTTTCCTGTAGCTGCTGGTTGAACTCCTCAAGATCAGCTTGCATCTCTTCTTTCCCTTGAGGCTCTATTGAGGGATCCTTGGCTGCCATGCCCTTTTCTTTCCCTTGTTCCTGCAGCTGGAGCTTCTGTCTGAGCAGCTCATTTTCTTCTCTCAACTTGGCTTGCTGGGAGATTTCCACATGCCTTACTCTTGCCAGCTCCCTTTGTGCTTCCTTGAGCCTTTCCTCTAGAGGCCCAATATCCGCTACTCCCTTAGATTTAGCTATCCTCATCCACGTGTGGGTTCATACCCGTTCTTCTTCTAGTGCTAAAAACAGTGGCATTGTAAACTTTTGGGGAATAATTCTGCCTGCTTCCAAAAAGTTATAATAAGAGCCCAAGTTGGGCTGTGGGCTTGGTTCCATGATAACATCAGGTTCCTCCTCCTTTGGTGGTGACTTGGCTGCTCCTTCCTCCTTTGGTGGTGACTCAACTTCCTTCTCCTCCATCTGCTCAGTTTCCTTCAGCCTAGCTAGAGTTTCCTGTAGAATAGCCTCAGCATCCTGTAGAGAGGTCTGTGAGCTCATTTTTTCCACTCTGTCCTTCCATGAAGATGTTTTTGGGCTCCCCCTCTCATAAGTAATGGAGGCTTTGGAGGGGGATTTATCCCTTGGCATGGTAGGAGTATCCACAATAATGATAGGTTCTTTGGATGGAGGCTGGGGTCTGCCAGTCTTAATTCTCACACTCCTTCTTGCTTTGAAATACAGAGGAGTCTCCCGTTTTCATTTTTCTTTTGGCTTGGGAGGAGTACTTAGGGTGACTAGCACAGCTGCTGCCTCCCTAGCTAGGATTTCAGCCGATTTCTCCTGTTGTTGTTCTCCTTTCGGAATTCCTGTAGAAAGTCCTGTAGCGGTTGCTTTCTGGCTTCCTGTAGAAGCCGTTTTCAATTATCTTGTAGAGGGACCTTGCTGTTTCCCTGAAGGAATTCTCTGCTCCCTCCCTATAGGACCACTCTGCTGCTTCCCTGTAGGAGCACTTTGTTGCTTCCCTGTAGGAGCACTTTGTTGCTTTCCTGTAGTGCAGTTTCCTGTAGGAATTCGTTCTTGGCTTCCGGAGGAGTTTACGGCAGCGCAAGACCAGTTTGAGCGGCAGCAGGACGCTTGAATCGGGTAGAAAACTTCGGGTTAACCACTTGCAAAGGAAGAGGACGCACATTCGGCTGGGAAATGGTTGTTTTATAAACGACTGCAGTGCGTCATAAAAATCCACCATCCAATTTTGAATTGCTGCGAAATCCATGGCGCGGGGTTGAGCTGTCCCTGATGGTCCGTTGGCCGACGTCACCGTAATCATATCCCAGCGTTCCCCTGACCACCGAATTCTCTCCGCTGGAGTTACCGCCACCAATCTTGTCATACCTCTGCTTCTTCCCGAATGGACATTTTCCACGTGCCAATTATTCATCCTTCCTGCACAATCGATCCAGTTCGAATCCTATGAGGCCGCTTGATAGGCTGTTGTGGCCAGTTGAGTAGCAACCAGCCTTGTTCAATCCGCCCATTTTCAAAGTTGTGCACATTCAGAGTATAGTTTATGCTATGGGACGAAATAAGGTTAGTTACTTACCTGTGTGGCCATGGACGCGATTTCTTCCAGGGTTCAAGACGATGAATGCCGGATCTGCGTGCTGCTGCTCTGTGGTGAGGTGCTAGAGCTTCCCTGCATTGGCTGCTGCTGGCTGGGAGTCTTGGAGACCCGTTCCTCTGGTGGCGAACATGGCATGCACCGATCTTGTGAGCTGCTGGTGTCTTCGTGGCAGGTACTCCAGCTGGATCAGCTGCTACAGGATTCCTGTAGGACATCCTGTAGTTGTTTCTCCTCCTGGGGTGCATGCTGACATAATTCGACTCTTATTACACAGGTTAAAGGTCTTGAGGTCGCCTAACAGGTGAGCGCTTCAGCCTCAGGAGACCTTGTTTCTAAAATTGAAAAGAAATACAATTTTCCTTATTTGAAAAACAAAGCTTTCTTTGCATGTGCAGGTATGCTTGCTCAGATTGAAGTGGTGGTAGTGAAAGGAGGTGGAGCGAGTGGGGGATGATAGAAAAGGGTGGTTGCATGCCCCCTCAGTCGACTTAAAGCTCCAAATCTCTCCTTGTAGTTGATTCTAGCCCACTCAAACGTTCTACAGGAAGTTTCCTGTAGAAATACAAAACTTCCTGTAGAAAGTTCTGTAGCTTCCTGTAGAAGGCCAAACCACGATCCGATTGTGCCCAAACTTTGCAAAAATGAGTGTTCATGGTGGATTTGCATGAGAGGTTGTCTGGTAGCTTGATAGTAACCCGTGTCCGTGAGTTGACAGTCCTCCTTTTGTGCGTTGTATCCCTGCAAAACTTCAAAGATCAGCTGATTTTTTCTTCTTGTTCTCTTTTCCTTTTTTCTTCTTTTTTTTTTTAAGAGACAGCAGGGGCGCCTCAATGAGGTTTTCACCCCTACCGCCTGTCCTGGGCGCCTTGAAAAGGTTTTCACCCAAGGATCTTTTATTCCCATTCTCCTTTTTTTTTAGAGAGACAGCAGGAGCGCCTCAATGAGGTTTTCACTCCTACTACCTGCCTTGGGTGCCTCAGGAAGGTTTTCACCCAAGGATCTTTTTCCCTCTTTTTTTTTTTTTTTTTTTGTTTTTTTTTATCAGAATATGAAATGAGGCTCAGGGTGTGCCCAAAACAGGGGCAGAACCCTTCTCTATGACCAACACCGATTTTTCCATAGTTTTGACAAACTCTTGCCTTGACAGAGGCTTCCTGTAGATCTTGAGTCGATGTCCATTGACGAGCATGGGGATGGCTTCTTCATCAATAGTTCGAATAAGAACAGAGCCATTATCATTACACTTTTCTACTGCATATGGTCCTAGCCACCTCGTTCTCAGTTTTCCCTTCAAATCCTTATGTCTGGAATCATATAGCAGCACCCAATCTCCCGGCTGGAATTGTTTGTCATTGAGGTGCCAGTCATGCCACACCTTCCTCTGAAGTTGAGTCACTTCTGAGTGGAGGAGGGCTTGCATTCGAAGTTCATCCAACCCATTCAGCTGCATTAACCTTTCTTGTTGAGCATGACTGAGGTCTAGGTCGAGCTGAGCTGCCATTCTCAAGGTGTTGTACTCAAACTGGATTGACAACAAAGCTCTCTTTCCATAGACCAGCTCATAGGGTGTGAAATTGGTTGTGGTCTTCCAAGTGGTGTTGTAGGCCCAGGTGGCCTCAACCAGGCGATCTTCCCAATCCTTTCTGCTGCTGCTCACCACCTTGGTCAAGATCCCCTCTAATGCTCTGTTGGTGACTTCCACTTTCCCATTCGCTTGAGGATGATATAGGGTGGAAGTCCTATGCTTGATTCTGTGATGAGCAAGGAGATCTTCAATCAAATTCGAGGTGAACTGGCTTCCTTGATCGGTGACTATCTCTCTTGGGTAGCCAAATTTGTAGAAAATGTTTTCTCTTAAGAACTCGGCCACCTTTTCTTCTGTTGTTGCTTTGATTGCATTGGTCTCTGCCCACTTTGTCAGATAATCTGTGCACACAATGATGTAAGACTTTTGCCTTGAAGGAGGGTTGATAGGGCCCACAAAGTCCATACCCCACTTCTAAAATGGCTCAAGAGTCACCTGAGGTTGGAGAGGCATTTCATCCCTTGGGGTTGGTTTCCCCATCCTTTGGCATCGGTCACATTGGCTAATATATCTTCTGACATCTGCATGAAGAGTGGGCCAATAGTAGCCTGCATGTAGAATCTTGAAGGCAGTCCTCTTGGCTGCAAAATGTCCTCCACAAGGTCCATCGTGACAAGTTAGGAGGATGTCAAAGACTTTCTCCTCCCTTACACAACGTCTTAAGATCTGATCAGGGCCAAGTTTAAACAAGTTGCCCCCGATCCAAGTAAATGAGGCACTTTTTCTCACGATTTTGCTCTTCTCCTTCGAGGATAGATGTAGAGGGAACTGTGCTGAGACCAGATAGTTTGCTATATCAGCAAACCACGGGGAGAGTATGGAGATGGTAAACAGATGCTTATCTGGCATCTGGTCATCCACGGTTCCTTCTTCACCTGCAGGAAAATCTAGTCTAGACAAGAAGTCAGCAAGAACATTTTCTTTACCTGGTTTGTCAATAATGGTCAAATCAAACTGCTGCAATAAAAGTAACCATCTAATAATACGAGCATTCACATCAAGCTTATTCATTAAATATCAGATTGCAGCATGGTCAGTATGTAAAAATGTTTGATAGCCAGTGATATAGTGTCGGAACTTGTTCAGGGCATGGACCACAGCCAGGAACTCTTTCTCGGTTACCGTGTAATTCATTTCTGCCTTGGATAAGTTTTTACTGACAAAGTATATAGCATATGGGAGCTTATCTTCAACTTGTCCTAAGGCTGCCCCTATGGCTTTGTTTGAGGCATCCGTGTGGATGTGGAAAGGTAGGGCCCAGTTTGGGCCTCTCAGAATTGGAGCAGACACCAACCTATCCTTTAATTCATTTAGAGCCTTCTCGCAGTCATCCGACCACTTAAATTCAAAATCTTTTGCTAAGAGGCCAAACAATGGCGTGGCCAGCTTACTAAAGTCTTTAATGAACCTACGATAATATCCTGCTAAGCCTAAGAAACTCCGAACATCTCTCACCTTTTGAGGAGGTGGGACCCTTTTGATGATAGCAACTTTATTGGGATCCACCTGTAACCCTTGGCGAGAGATGGTATGGCCTAACACGGTCCCTTCAGTCATCAGGAACTCACATTTCTCAGGACTGAGGGACAGATTCATCTCGATGCACATGCTCAAAACTTTTCCCAGGTTGGATAAGGCTTCCTGGAAGCTAGACCCGTAAGGAGTAAAGTCATCCATATAGATTTCTACCGAATCATGGACCAACTCGGCAAGGATGCTTAACACAGCCCTCTGGAACATGGCAGGGGCATTACATAGCTCGAAGGGAAGAACACGGTAGGCAAAGGTACCCCATGGACAAGTGAAAGTGGTCTTATCCTGGTCTTCCAGGCTGATTTGAATCTGGTTGTACCCACTGAACCCATCTAGGAAAGAGAAAAATCTCTTTCCTGCCAGACCATCCAGCACTTGATCTATGAAAGGTAAAGGGAAGTGGTCTTTCTTGGTGGCTTTGTTCAACTACCTGTAGTCCACACAGATTCTCCATTTCCAAGTTTTCTTGGGCACCAACACTAGAGGGGAAACCCATTCGCTATCCGAGATGGGGTAGATGAATCCCGCATCCAACAGTTTTTGCACCTC
Source organism: Pinus taeda (assembly GCA_000404065.3). Taxonomy (NCBI): domain Eukaryota; kingdom Viridiplantae; phylum Streptophyta; class Pinopsida; order Pinales; family Pinaceae; genus Pinus; species Pinus taeda. The sequence continues at coordinate 2,345 of APFE030273821.1, read as the reverse complement.
TTCTTTAACAATGTCTTTAAGGGCTAGATTCATCCTCCTCTGGGGTTTCCTAACTGGTTTATAGTCCTCCTTGATGTAGATATGATGAGTGCAGACTAAGGGATGGATTCCCTTCATTTCCTTGTAGCTCCAAGCAAAGGCCTCCAAAGGGCGGTCAAGAACTACATAGCTCCTTTCCTGAGAGGGAGAGAGAGAGGAGCTTATCTTCAAGGTCTTCTTAGGGCCAAACTCCACATTTTTAACTTTGGGGTTGGTCGGATTAGTGGCACTTAGGTCTACTAAGGCATTGGCCTGGGTGTCTTCCACCAATTCTTCCAAGGATAGCTCACTAGGGGGAGGATTTTGGATTAAATTTTCAATCAAATCATCCTCGGTTGGGGGACCTCCCTTGGTGGCCTCTACTGTGCATAATGGTGCAGAGTAGACCTCATGATCTTCTCCTTCTTCAAACCAGAGGGGTAAGTCATGTTCTATTGAAGGTTGGGCAGGAGGGTATAGGACCAGGTGCTTGGACATAGGCCCATTTTTTATGGTCATGCTTCTCGCTTGACAGTTGATATAAGCATCTGCAGTGGCCAGCCAAGGTCTTCCCAAAATGAGAGGATAACCTGTGATTTTTTCCTTAGGCTGGAGGACCAAAAAGTCCGCACGGTATTCCCACGAGTCTACAGAAACCAAGACATCCTCCACAATCCCTTCGGGAGTCACAGTGGAGTGATCTGGCAATTGCAGCACTGTCGAAGTCTTTCTTAGGGCACTCTGAAGATTGAGCTTAAGCATGGTGTCCCTGGTCATCACATTGATGGCAGCCCCTAAATCAATCAGAGTGTGGGGTATGATGGTGCCATTGGTGTGGACATCAACTACAGGGCTCCCAGGGTCCAAATACTTTGGACAGATTACATGCCCCAACATGAGATCGGACAGTTGTCCTATGACATTGATGGTCGAGGCATATTTCTTTCGCCTGCCTGGGTGCCTGAAACACTTCTCTTTAATCAATTTGTTGTAAATTGGTACATCTTTGATGGCCTGGAGAAGTGGATTTTTCACACACAACTGCTTAAGTTCTCGCAGAAGCTCGTCCTCCTCTGGGTTGGGCTGTGTGGTCGCTGTGAGTCGCTCAGGAAAGGGTGGAATGGCTTGGGGTTCACTTTCCTGTTTCTCTTCCT